>JAPMOQ010007295.1:1628772-1705849 GCA_026543055.1 Argiope trifasciata | reverse complement strand
AAAAAAAATAATCCAGTTAAATAATAATTGCATCACTGCAATGAGAAAGTACAAGGGATAGAGAAATAATGACTAAAGAAGGAACGAAAGAATAAGGTCCCGATTACCATCATTCCTAAGTCACTCAGGAAAAGAAAGTGGTGTACTTAAATGTAAGTGGTACACATGGCGTAATATGATGGCTTCGTCTTTTTTCATAATCAGTGATGTACCAAGTTTAATCGCTGCTCTTGGCATAATATTATTTCGTCTCTTTCCATAATCAGTGGCGTTAAAAGAGTAAGTGATGCTCTTGGTATAATATGAGCTTGTCTTTTTTTCAAAATAGTGGCGTAGTAAGTGTAAATAGTACCATGAGCATAATATTATGAATTTACTTCTTTTCATAATCAGTGACGTAGCAAGAGTAAGTAGAACACTTAGCATTCTATGATGCATCCGTCCCTTTTTTTATAAACAGTGGCGTAGCAAAAGTAAATAGTACCATGGGCATAATATTATGAATGCGCTTCTTTTCATAAAGAGTGATGTAGTATAAATGGTACATGAAGTATGATTTTTTTCCTTCGTTATAATTGGGTTTAAACAGTTACGGTTATTCCTCAGTGGGGATGGAGCTTGGAATTTCTACACCTCCTTAGCCCTCCCCCTCTTACACTGCCCTACTGGAGAAGAATAATTTTCCAATAATCTTATGAATGCATAGTCAAGACCAAAAGATCACTTGAACTCTTTCCGGTTTCTGTCAGACACTAGATACCAACACGAAAGTTTTCAAAAGTTAGAAAGGTCAGATTAGATTATTAGTATTTCCGAAGTAAAATGGCTCATAAATAGCAGTTAGTAATCTAAAGCTGCGAACAAATATAAATTCTGCGCATAATTTAAAGTGCCGAAACAATGGTTCATAATTTCATTTTTCTGATTGCCATCAGTAACTTAAATATTGGGAATTTATCTATCATTAAACAGGGACTGCTAAAACTTGTAGAGGCCTTCAGACAATTTTTAGGAGGCTGCATTCGTCTTCTTAATTTTCAGAAACATAGTTTTTTTTTATTGGCTTAATTTTATATCTTTATAAGCAAATTTTTTAACTAACAATAGCATGAAAAACTGTAATGATAAGATATTTAACTGCAGGGCATTTTCAAAATTATTTTTAGTAAGTGGAATTTATGCCAAACTATAATTTGATAGTAGTTTCAAATAAAAATTAAAAAAAAAAATGAAAGCAGTTTTTAATGCATGTATTTGAAAACTAAGTTTCTAGGATTCTTGGCTTCTGTCAACTGAAAAATATGTTGAACCATAGTTATCTGCGAGTGAGTGTGAAAACATAAAAATTAATCCGAAGAGAAAAATTCTAAACTTTTGATTTCTAAAACTTGGTTTAGATTTCAATAAATTCGATCACACGGTTGTTATAAATCTACAAAAGCAGAAGATTGACTTTTCATTTATAGTAAGGCGAAATAAATAAATAATGTCAAAACTTTAGAGTCCTACTTCTCTGTTTGATAATCCGACCTTGACACTAGACAAGGCACTTTAATGATAAAAGGAAATGTTTTACTTACCCATACCACAAAAATTATCCAAAAGGTGTCTTAAAATTAATTCAAGACTTGAATTTGCCACCTTCCGTGCAGAAATGTGTTAAGAAAACTCCATTTGACAGCTGATAGTTTAGCGTTAATAAAGATGGAGCGTTAGACGATATAACAACCGATTAACGAAAGATTTAAATTAAATAAACTATAAAAAAAACCTCTTTTTTTCTTTAATTTGTTATAAATCTATTGAAGCGTAAAGTGCCTAGGACAGGGTCATGTGTGGAATAACATATAGGACAAATGGCCTCCACAGTTTTACTGGTACGTATGCATTCTTTTACCAAAATTTTACATTACCATTTTGCGTAAATGTGGCTGCATTTCGTTGATGCAACGTTGAATTTCCTCCTTCAATGCACACTTGTTTGTGGGCTTATTGGCATAGACTTTTAGCTTGAAACAACCCCATAAAAAGAAATTCATTGGGGTTAAATCATAACAAAAGAATTCTCAAATGTTTAAACTGTAGCTGACAGACTTTTCTTATTTTTGAAACACTGTTTAACAATGGAAACACGTTGTTCAGTTGTATAACGTTCCATTTTTACTATCCCAAAATTAATAGATGTTCAAATGGGTTTTTTTAATAGCGTTGCCAAAACTTTACGGCGAATTCAAATCTTGCGTTAATTTTGGGATACCCTTTACAAGATTAAAAAATTTTTGCTTTTCACTGTGTTAGAATGACATAAAAGTTATTTTCCATTTGTTCGCCAAAATATCCTTCCCGTGCAAGGCTATTTAAGCTGCGAATTAAAGATTATTAGTTGATATTGTATTAACTTAACTTACAGAGGGGTTTAACTGCACATAATAATTTGTCTTATATCTTTCCCTGTAATGCCATTTGTGTTGATAGATGAGTAGTGGGATCAATTGTTTTATCGATGAGTTGAGTTTGATTACCTACCACATGGTTTCAAACTTCCACGAAGCTCAAATGTTTTTTATAAAATCTGTTTGTTTCCTTCAGTAAAGATTATAAGAAGGATGCTTTTCCCCCTTTTTAATGACATTGACTGTTATTTCAAATACTTCTTTTTGTTTAAAGTCAAAAAAAAAAAAAAAAACCGAAGAAGAAGAAGAACAGACATTGATTTTTGTATAATTCTTTTAAAATAAATAAAAGAAACATAGAACCTCGGCAAAGTGTAGTACCAGAAAGAAAGAGGGACGAAAAAAAGGATCTAAATTTAATAAATAACGTATTCGTTAACGTGCACGTTAATAACTGCAATCGAGATTTTTAAATTTTTGTATATTGTTTGTACAAAAAGAGGATATTATAATTTTCAAAAAATTCTAGATTGAAAATTCGTTGAATATATTCATTTACTTCCTTAATACGAATAAATCCTTTTTGTAACTGTGCATGTTTTTGAATCATTCATAGCTAGTGAAAAACATAATGATAGATAAAATTCATTGTGAGATCTTTACATGAAAATTACAGTCAAATATCAAATTTTGAACAAAATTGACTAAAGAAAGGTTGCTAACAACACAAATGCATGTGAACACTATTTCTAAAAAGTGTAACATGCTGAAAGCTATTCGACAGCAACAATCTTTTTTTTTTGCACCATATTAATACTTTAGTGAGCATGCACGAGTTAACTCGTCTTTTCATGTATGATGCTGTTGATTGCTCTCAAGTTGATGCGTTCTTAATTAATGCTCTTGACGAGTTAATTCGTGTTATTTGCTCAAGAGTTAACTCATTTCGTTTTAATACTCAATTACGAAAATAGCCTTTAGCATATGATAACTTCAGCGTCAAATTGTCACTCAACTATGAGCTAAGAAATGGCAGAAACAAGATATTCGGTGATTAGAATGATGAACATTTTTAATGTTAAGCTTTTATAAAAGCATATAAAGGTATTCCAATTTAAGCTCTGTAGAAAGAAATTTGGGATAGTATATCAAAAATCGGAACTTATCTGATTGATTGGAAAGGTTTGGCAATTTTTGGCTATTCCACTGGTTTCACGAATAAAAATATTAGTAATTTTTCTTCACTGGCTCCACGAATAAAAATATCAGTAATTTTTCTTCACTGGCTCCACAAATAAAGAAATATCAGTGATTTTTCATCAGTGGCTGTTCTTGCAAGCAAATATCAATTACTTTTCTCCACTTTTCCACCTGTAAGCAAATATCAACATGTCCAGCTCGTTTGGTAGACGTTCAACGAACCTCATAAAACACTCAAACCGTTTCTTCTCCAACACCCCCTGTGTTCGTACACAAAGCACGTCAGCGATGAGAACGGGCGACAAGGATGTTGTCGAGAAGCATTTCTCACGGACAACGAGCGTTTCTGTTTTTTTTTATCAGTTTCTCTCATTGCGCAACGCATCCTCATGTCAGGTAGCCGAGATGAGGGATTGCTGGGGTCACTTCGCTTCAACTCCCACCCCAGTGGTAGGACAGGAGTAGCGTTGCCAGTTTCTCGGTATCTCATTGGGAAGTTAAAGGGTAATATGAGGGGGATAGGCATTCTTCTCGGTTGAATAAATTGCAAGACCCTGTTTGGTGTTTCTGACGGCAGTTTGTGGAAGTTAAAAGTATGCATTTTTTTGAATGTTACTGTTATTTGTTCTTCATGGTTCTTTCAACTGGACCAACAGTTTTAGCTGCGAATTTCACCTATAAATTGTTTTTAATATAAAAATTGCGACTAATTCAAGCTTCAAACTGGTAAAGACATTAGTATTAAGGATTCCGGAAACAGATTTTGTAATACGAAATCTGTTATTGAAAACTGATTAGTAAACTGCAACAAACGAGATACTATTCTGAACAGACTTATTTTTTTTTCTGCTCAAATGATACATTTTTTACTTGCCAACGTTATAATTGTATTATTAAGGATTTGAATTTTTCAGCCACTTAAGAACATTAGAAGATAAAAATATTGTGAATGATTGTATAGTAAATTGCACCAATATTTTGTCAATTTCTTTAATTCTAACAACTGTTCATTCCATATTGGAATCTATATTATTAAGGATTTGAATTTTCAGCATCTAAGAATATTAAAAGAGAAATTTTAACCCATCTGTATAGTGAATTTTACTTTTCATCGATATGCATAATTACAAGTGGTATTAAGGTTGTTTTAATTTCATTCCTTCTCCTCCTTAATTTTCAATAATGTTTGGAAAAGATTAATTAGATTATTTCAAATGCTGGAATTCTTTAATAATTCAAATTTTTCTCTGATTCCTTGGCGTTCTTATTTAAATAACTACTAATGGTGACTAATTCAATTAATTCGAATTTTTTGGATGATTCGAGTTTTCGTTTTAACAGCGCCAACTTAGAATTATTAGTTCAAAATACGAATCGAAAAAAAAGTTTTGTTAACACGCAGTTTCTAAGTGAAACAATGAAGACGATTTTAATTTTATTTCACCAATGAAATCTATCAATAAAAATGATACAAAATACTTTTTTTAAAGAAATGCCAAAATCCTGGAAAAATTGTTTGGCAAATATTATTATTATCGGTAATTTTTTAGATAATTTAAAGCAGTTTAAAAATCAGTTTCATGTAGTAATGTTTTAGAGGCATCATCATATAGAAAAGCCAAAATCTTACTCTTTAACTGTCAAGACATTGCTCTGACGGGCATATTTTCTTCCTGCAAAATAGTAAATTTAAGCAGTTTTAAGTTCAAATCGTTTTAATTTCAGGATCTACCAACAATCCCGAAAAAACTCGTCAAGAATAACACCTTAAATTCAGTAAAAATCCTTCATTACTACCTATTTCTTAATATTGTGCGACAATACCATTCGAGGCGCTTTATTTGAAGTCCACAATTTAGATGGAGGATTATACCCTTATTTGAGAGTATGAGAAAATATTGGGGACACTGCTATTGATGGTTCAATTTTTTTGACAACGCTGTATTCAATCAACAAAGCAATTATACAATTCTAATTATTTAAGAATTTTCAATGAATTATGTTCGAAACGTTCTGCATGTTATTATATTGTGTAAATCACTTCTGTTCTAAAATTATATACCCATATGATGAAATTACTGTATCTCTGTTTTATAAAAATTTTTAATGCGAGAATTGCGTTTTAATCGCTTTGTGATTGGTATATAGCTAATCATCTGAGATTTGGTTTGCCAAAAAGTTTGAAGTATTTAATGAAAATTATTATTAAGTTATAGAAAGCATTTATATTGCACTTGAAAGTGAAATGGTGAAAAAAAAAACTGGAAAAGTAAATTAGAAATGTTAATTTGGAATTAATAGTTTAATTAATTCCAGATTAGCAGAAAATGAATTTAAAACAATATTTTTTGTTGATTCTAGTTTTAGAGAATATTTTTGTGGCAATAATAATATATAGCTTCTCAATTTGTTTACCATTTTCAGCTAACAGAAATCTTTCGTTTCTCTTAATAAATCTGTCTCTTAAATAATCTCTAAATAATATCTGTCCTATCTCTGCATCATTTTTTAATAGTAATGTAGTATTCAGAGATATCAGATGAAGAAAAAATGCAAATAAATATCGGACGGAAATCTGTCCTTTGAAATGAAAAGCTAATCGTGAAACTGCTATTTTGGTAGCTTACTATGTACAGATGTAGAGTACAGTGTCGGAATTAATATGTTCCACATCAGGAATCCATATACAGAAGCAAGAAACCGAAGAATTATGAATCATTTCTTAAATATGCCCATCACCATTTCGTACCGTAAGCATTCCGCAATGTATGAACCATTCCCCTTGTTGATGGCCAAGAGTGGTGGCCAACTTGTTTCCATCCTTGTACGTCATTTTTAAGTCGTTCTGTCCACTCATAAAAAAGTGGTGTTTTGAGAGGAATGATTCGCCATGGGAAAACAGAGGTTGAGAGTTTGACACGCCACTGAAAGGTGACCTGTCAGATTGTACAAAGAGCGAATCATCCTCTCGTGCGCGTCCCGCAGAGAGACTTATCCGACGATGCGTCGGTGTGGAATTTGCGGAATTCCGATGCCTTCAGACCACACTCTGGCATCTCATGTCCAAAAGAGGATTGGAATTATTAATGCGGTGAAAAGGATGAGGATTGGAAAGGCATTTATTGCTCGTGCAGTCTTTGAAAATAAGCTAATTCGGCAGTTCATTAATTTTGTCGAACTGATTTTTATTTGCTCAGTCTCGGTATGTTAAACATTGGAGAAGAAAAATTTAATGTTTACTTCATGGGTGGTAAAGTGATTTGTGTCAGCCGTCTTATTGAATTTGTACCAGCCTATGCCTGTATGCTGACTGGAAAAGCATTTATTGCCCGTCAGTCTTTTAAAATAAATCAATTCGTCATTTCATAAGTTAGTAAAGGCCTTTTTTTATTTTATTAGCCTTGATATGTTTAACATTGAGGGAGAGATGTGATCCTTACTTTTAGGGTGATACTGTAATTGTGTCAGGTTGTTTTTTAATCTCCAAATAGGGTAGTAGAAACTCAGCTGCCTTATTGAATTTGTAACATCCTTTGTCTGTATACAGTTTGGAAAGATATTTGGTGATCTTCAGTTTTTGAAAATAAATCAATAAATCAGTTTATTAACTTTTCAAATGCCATTTTTTTAATGGTCATCTTTAGTATATACAATACCGGAGAAGAAAATTTGAATCTTTACTTTATAAAAGTAGTGATTGTTTCAACAAGGTTTTTTTTTTTTTTCATTTAAGCGGGGAATACGAATTTAATGAAATTAATACCAGGTCAAGCCTTCTTATGGGTCGTGATCTGAAAGTATTCATATAAAAAGCTGTTGTATGTGGAGGGAGGTTCGCAGTTCCTATTTATTTTTTTCCTCTTAAATCCAAATAATCAATACTGGATTTGGAGATAAATGATTTCTGTATGCATTTAAAAATGCATACATTTTCAAAAGAATAATGCATATAGGCATTGTCATTTTGAAATACATACATTTCCAAATACACATTTAAAATTAATTTTACGTTTACGAATATGAATTATTAACTATGTATTTCAAATATTTATTTTTTCGTTAATCATTACTTAATGTTTGATTTTAACACACTTTTTTTTTAAATTTTGGAGTCTCGTATTTTTATTGAATGTTAGGTGTCGACTTAAAAGGCAGGAAGGTTCAAATGACTTTTCTCGTAATTCAGGTAAATAACTGAGAAAGGAAATGACGGTATGGTAATTTCCCAATTCCTTCCCCCTGTCTTGCATGTTATATTTTGAATACCTGAAGAAGCCCTTCTTATAGATTGAAAATTCTCTGTTTAGTTCTTAAAGTATATTATATGATTATGTATTAGGCATATTATATGATAAACTTTCAATACAGGGTTTATTGAATTTTGGATTGAGACCAAAAGTGAGCAACTAGATGTCGCATTTCTCTAGTAGCGTGGCGGAAGTTACGGTGATTTCAATGCATCTATATGTATATTTTTGTAATTTTCATTTGCCATCAAAGATTTAGTAAATATAGATAGTATTAGGAATATGGTATCATTTTTCCACCCCTTCAATATATTCCATTTTAAAATAAATAAATAAAAATAGAAATAAAAAATAAAATAAAATAAATTAAGTAATAAAAAAAAACAAATAAATGAAAAATAATGATAATAATGACGTAAACAGATTAATGTTTTCCTGAAGGCGGTCCATAAGAATAGATTTGGGAGCCACCTGGTTCTCCCATGATCCCTAAGCACTGCATTTCTCTCTATTTGTTAGTGAAAACGTGGAAGAAAATTTTGTTCAATGAAAAAACATTTCTTAATAATTATTTACTATAGATTAATATGCATTTTTATTAATAAACAATCCAAATTTATATTGAAATTTTAGGGTCCCTGCATTTTTCTTTTTTTACTAAGCAAATGAAAAATTTTATACGTAAATTTAAATTAGGCTCACTTAGTTATTTATTAAATAATTGATTTAATAATTGATTTTTACTAAAATTATTGATTGGGAAGTTTAAATTAAATTTTATATTTGGTTATATTTTCCCCTTATAAATATTCTGCCACCTGATAAATTATTTTAAAATAGTGAGTGAAAAAAAAAACCAATAATTTATTCGATTGCAATTACCTCAACAATCACCACGAAGAAACTGCGACGAATCGCGTCCTCCCTTCAAAGACACGGAATTATATTTATCGTTAAATCGATCTGTAAACTACACCCAACGTGTAATTGCTCTCAGTTTGTTTTAAATCAACATCATCCACCCTTGCTCGGCTCTTTGCACAGCCAGAAAGAGAAACAGATCAAATCTCCAAAAACCAATAAGGTGAACTCCTCCTTCTTTCCTAGTCCCACAGGTATCAATAAATCTCTTCCTTCCAGTTTTCAATAACAGATGCTAAACGCTACATTAACGAATTTTCGCCCCGAAAAAATAAAATCACGGGACGGTAGGCAGACGATTTTCTACTGTCCTCGATAGTTATCAGCCCTTCCTCAATAAGGGGCGGAATAACACTTAACACAAAAGGTGTGAGTGGGTCGGCCCTGATGATCTGATGTCAGATTGGCGAAGTCAGATACGAAGTCCTTTTGAATGATGGAAACTTTTCAACCATATGGCTTTCGGGCAGTTGCAAACATCTGCGAGAATCAGAGGAAAAGTCGTCTGCTCGCGTAGATGTTGCCTGACGATAAGGTCTATCTACTCTCTTTGTGGGGAACGTCGAGTCAACTTTTTTTTTTTGCACCCGTTGTTGCATCTTAAGGGAGTGTTTTTCATACCTAACCCGTGAAAAGAAGCAGTTACTGATGCTATCAGGTTGACTTTTAGAAGCATTTAAGTGGACAAAGGTTGGTTTTTGTTGGTGTAATAAAAAGGCAATGCATACGACCCAGACCTTTCATTTTCTATTATTTTCCAGAAATATTAGATGGAATTTTTCGCTGCTTTTCTCTTGGAATGTAGTCTGGAGATGTATGTTATTTTCCTTTTATTCTATTTTATTTCAATGTTAAATATAAACAATTAAATTGATATATTTTTGTTGCTCTAATATAAAGACAATGCATACGGCCCAGACCTTTCATTTTCTATTATTTTCGAAAAATAGTCGATAAAGCTTTTCGCTATTATTCTCTTGGTAATGCATGTTATTATTCTTTTATTCTATTTTATCTCAATATGAAATAAAAATAATTAATTTTGCAGAAAGCTCTGCAAAAGTGCTTTAGTCAGCTGTTCCGAGTGAAGGGATAAAAATTACTAATCTAAAAAAATTCTTTTAAAAGATTCTATTATTCCGTTGTCTGTGGTCGAGAAGTGTAGGAAATCCTTATCAAAATCTCACAGTATATATTCACAGAGATAAAAATTTCCTTTGCTCTTCCTCATTCCGTGTTGTGTTGCGCTCATCGTTTTTTCTGTTTGTACAAAAAATCCTGCTTTCCGGGATGGAAATTAAACGTTAAAAATTCAAAGTGTCTTCTTCTGTAATTGGCCATGATTCCACTTCAAAAATTTGCCCTTCAATACGACATTTTGCACCATTATCTTTATATGTAAAGAAAGAGAATTTAAAGATTTAACATACGGTAGTTTCGAACATATGTCTTTCTGAAACATTAAGACTGGATTTGACCATCAATGGAACCAAAATAGAATTTTTTCGTAGATTCAATCAAAATTTCACATGAACTTCACGTTGAAATTCAACCTGACATTTATAACTGTCATCTTTGTATATAAAGAAAGAAAATTTAAAGGATTCAACATACATTTGTACTGAACCTATGGAAGATTGAATTTCTCCTTCGATGAAATCAAGATAGAATTTGTTCGTAGATTCAATAAAAACACAATTTCCACAATTCCAAAACTTCAACTTTTGGTTAGAAAGCTGAGCTTCTGTTATTTGTCAATAGGCTCAAACCTACACTATTTAAATTAAATAAAATGACTATTGAATATTAGTGCTTTTTTATTTTATTTAAAAGCATTGTTGTTCTTTTAAACTCAAAAATAGATGAGTAAAGTTGGATGAAATAGAAAAGAAAAATTGAATTCTGAGATGCTTTTCACTTTTGACCCATTAAATTAACCGAGAAATCTGAAAGATTTTTCATTTTATTATTCCTGCTCAATAGACATTCCTTTGCTCTATCTATTTTGAATGACATTAAATCCGCCACATTGGTATCTATTCGGAATATGAAAAAAGGTGTTATGTGATGAAAAGCCCACACGGAAACGCATTTATTATGTGATGGCGTTTCATGCCTAAAAGTAAAAAAAGTGATTATCGTGCTTTCAATTTGGCAACTTAAGTGTTTCGGACAGCCCAAATTTAGCATTTGCGGTCGACACCCAAACTTAATGTCCACTCTGGTTCCACAAAATACAACGCCCAGAATAAAGCCATCCGAACCAAGATAAAGAAATTTCTTTTCAACCAAAAAACAGTCGGTCATCATCAAAAAGAATTTAGTTGTATGGTCTCTCTCTCATGAAGATGTTTTGGTTGTTCTTCCTTGGCGGACTTTTTTCTGTTTTTACTCCCCGAAACAGAAAGAAAAGCGGCGCACATTGACCGGCTGCGAGTTTTAATGTGTTTGGCAATAATTCCTCAACCTGGGAGAGCAAACATCGGAATAAGACGACCAAAAAAAGAAAAGTCCAAAAAAGAAAATCGTGACTGAGCTCTGTTAAAAGGGTCTTTGTTCCTGTAACAATCAAATTCGTGATGAAGTCATTAGAACTGGCGAAACGAGAGAGATGTAAAGCTACCGACTTCTGTTAGGCCACCATTTCGAGTCGGAAAAGAACGTTTTATGCGCAGTTTAGTCTGCATCAGACAGGGATAATTTTGTGTTTAGTTGATATATCGGAATATCATCGTTTTTATTAGAGATGTTCGCGGCTGAAATTGAAACATAGGGAATTATAACAAAATCGCATTTCTGGTAAAACCTGACTTTTTCTTTTGAAGTACTAGCTTTTTATCTCATTACATTTAGCAATAATGTAGCAATTTAGATTGCGAAATAAATTTTAATAACCAGAAATAATTGAATTCGGAGTTTAAAAACCATTGTTCATGTAAATTATCATGATTGGTTTGTATTCCTGTAACTTTTTAATTATGATTTATTTCATTAATTTGGTACAAAGTATTACTAAGTTTAGCTCTTCAGTATTATGAGTTCTAATTTTTACCTTCTTATATACGTAATATAGAAAAAATATAGTAATAATAAAAAAAAGTTGAACTCGATATTTTGATGAACCTCCAAGTTTTAGTTCTTGAGTTCAAAAAACACATTTTTGGAAAATGTCCTACTGTATCAGGTTGTAGCAAAGATAACTCAAAAACACTTTGAGTAAGACGGTTAAATTTTCCATTTTGTCTTCATACCAAATATGCAGATTTCTATTAAAGTTGAAACATAATTAGTTCACAGGAAGTCCTTCAGTCCTTTTGTTCGACTATAAGTTAACACAATAATAAAGAAATGAAGGAAGCTACATAGATAAAATTAGATACACAGAATTAACATCTATAGTTTAGATCCTACGGAAGTTTGTCAAATCAAACTCGGTATTAATCGTCGATTGGTTTATACATTTAAAAGCATGTAAATATGATAACAAAAAAAAAAATAAGAACAAATATATGAAATTTTGTAAGTACAAGTGTAGTGTTAAGTTTTGGTTTCAGTCGGTTGAACTATGGCTTAAATGGTAATGAAATTCGTTATGTGATTGTTGATTATAATTGCAGTTTGGTGTTATGTCTCTGTTTCAGTGTCAGAAAAAAAAGTCTTCCAAATTACTTATTCAATAGGCAGACTCTGTAAAAAGGCTGGACTCAAGAAAAAATATATTTTGTAACTATGTGAATGACTGGCATTGACTTGCAAGGCATTCACTTTCATGCTGAGGGCGGGGACTGTATCTCTATTCAAGAGTATACTAAAATGCTTCGAGAAGACCACTGGTTAGAAATATCTTTCTCATTGAACAGATTCACTAGATAAAATACAAAATTTAATATGGGGTAATTACATCAAATTTATAGATTCACATCTGATTTGGGAAGACATCTATTCACAGGAAACTTTCTGGTTGGTAATCCAAATGAATACAATGACTACAAACCGTTAGTACTAGTTGAATAAACTTTGGTTAACAGATTTAGCATCTGAAATGTTGATCTGAATTTGATTTTGAACCACATCCATTAAAGGTTTGGTCTTCTGTCATTGTGTATCTCTGCATGCTTATAAACATTATAGCACAAATAGCATCGTGACTTAGACAAACGGAATTTGGTACACTTTTTTAACATCTTAAATGTTCCTTTCAAATTTTTATTAAATCCGTAGAAGTTTAGTTTAGTTTAGTTGTATTAATGTTCCGTTTTGAAGCAATACTAGGGCTATTTTGGGACGGACCTCGTAATTTTGAACCACGGTCAGATGACTAGGGTAACACCTGAGTTGGTACACTCCAAACTTCCACACCACACAAGTGTGAGGAAATTTAGCCTCGACGGATTTAATGTGCACCAGCCCCGTTTACTTGGCTGTTTTTCGATGGAATCGGGCTTCGAACCTGCAACCCTCCGGTTCCAAGGCCCGAGACCTTACAAGCAGGCCACCGCGGCCCCGTAAGGGATTGAAAGTCTGTCACAATTAAATTACTAAGAAATTTAAATAAAGAAATATATTTCAGACTATTTAAATAAAGAAATTTGGTACATAATTTTTTTTTAACGAATATTGCAGTTTTGTGTCAAATTTTGGTTCCAATCGCTTGAAAAAGAAATCCAAACACCATTAAAAGAATTTATTGCCTATTACAAAACCCTTGTTTGTATATGGCAGCCTTTTGGATCTCCGAACATAAAAATCTGAGCACTGATTGTCTTGTCCAAAGGCCTTACTTTATGCTGAGGACGAGGGGTGATGACATCCTTTTTAGAAAATATACAAGAAAGTTTCCGGGAGATCAATCTAGATAATTTAAATAAACATTTTATCGTATAATAGAAATTAGTTTAAGCAATCACTCTATAGTCTTTTCTATAGTTAGTGAGAATTAATGCTTTCGCTGCTTCTATTCTGCTTAATATTTGGACCATCTATCTAGTCAGATGTCTCCTTCTTTGCTACCTCCTAACTGTAGTAGAGAAGGGTAGTCTAATAGACGGTGTAGTACAATTATGTATTTTGTGTAACGCACAGACGCATAATCATAAAATCAATGAGTTAAAGATGGCAGCACGGGAAAACGTCACTGCATATCATTTAGAAGTACAAATAACTCAGGTAATTATCCTAATATATATAAATATCAATTGATTTATTTCGTAAGATAATTATTGGTAATATCAATAAAGGTAATTCTGGGGGTACTGAACCTATGCATTCAAATAAAGGTTATTTAATTTAATTTCTCTCTTCCACATGAAGAGTTTTGGATACACATTATATGTCATTTATTAAATAAATTATTTTTATAGTTTTCCGTAAACTTCAATACTCGCTCATTAAAGATTATGCTAAAAGGATGTTGTAGTATTCACAGTTTTAACTATTTTATATATTAGCATAGTATTTTTTTAAATTTGGATTCCTTAAATCTGCCATTAATTTTTTAGATTCAACAACGGAATTTAGTTTCTGAGATTTATTATAATAAGATTTATTTTATTTCGATTATTATTGAATTTAGAACTGCAAGCTCTAACTATTAAATGTAATCAGGAGGTAATCATTATCAAACTATTTTTCTTGGATTTTTTAAAATTTAAAATTAATGAATTATTATGTAGCAAATGTTTTGTTAATTCATATCTGTTATTTACATAAACTAAACCAAAATTTACAATAAAAGGAATTGATTATCAAAAACCCGCCAATTTGATGGTTGTGGTAAAATTAGGTATATATTTAACATTGGTAGTTCTATTTAATATAATCAAAATGGTCGTTTTCAAAATATAAACTTTTTAATATATACCAGTCAGAAGCATTTCATTATTTAAATTTATATCTCTGTGAAAAAATGCATTCGTCAGAAAAATACGGCGGAATACCACCTTGTTTACCAAACTGCGCATTTCCCAGTCGAGGATTACATTAAAAACTGCCGTAAATTTCACAAGTGAGCAATTGTAGATACCAATCTTCGAACCATTTCATCCAACCAAACGCCTTCCCCAATTCAAGATTCATGACTTGCGCAGGCCCCCCACCGACTGAGGGGTGTACAATATCGATAAGGTCACAAAACTCCTCTTATCGATGATAGGGATCAAGTGCTCCTTTTTTATGTTTGTGTCTGGGCAATGATGCAGGTACAATGGACTCTTTTAGAAGGCTATTGAATTGATAGCAAATTTTATGAACTGCAGTGGAGAAACTTTTCACCCCAACTTTAATGTGAAATTAGGTGTCACCGAATACGTTACGGAATCGGCTCCGTGACGACGCGTTGTGCCACTTAAATTGAATTTAGCTGGCACAATGGCGAAACTAAGTGAGCCTTTTTTAGCTTTTTAGATGTTTTCCTGCTTTTGTATTTTTGTGTTTTGTATAGTGAGTTATAAAGGCTCTTGTTAAAGGACAAGGAGAAATGTTTGGAATGTCTTAGTGTGAGAAATTGTTGTGATTTTATATTAGAAATTCCCTTTGATGGAACACGTTTTAACTTCTTTTTATTCCTTTTATGGCAAAGCATTTTTAACCTTTTCCCCCTTTTAATGCAAAACATTCAAAAAATTTTTTAGTAGGAAATAAAATATAATTCCCTTAGTATAAGTCCATTAACCCTTTTCTCGATAATATGTTTAAACAGCCTCTGTGAATAAATGAAATTTTTTAAGTTTAAACTTTTTAATTTGCAACTTCACGTAATGATCGCAAGTGGGGATGGAATGAAATAATATTCGGTCATTCGATGTTCATAAACAAAATTAGTCATGAAAATCGCCAACATTATAATATTTCATAAATAATTATTGTTAAATTACTTTGAATTGACTTTCTTCTTATTTTCAAAAAAATTAAATTTTTTACGCATTTTACGACGTTAGGGTCAAGACAAAATTTTTGCACAATTTGGAACTTATGAACGGAATCGAACTTTCACTTATTTAAGAACTCTTGGTTTAGATTTTTTGTAAGAGAGTGCGTTGTATAAAATGACTATAGGATGGAAGATCATTAAAGAAAACATGGTTTCTTTAATATAAAGATAATCATACCTTAATATTAATCATTATTTAATATTAAATCATCATATCTTATAAATTTTTATTAATGATTGTCGTTAAATTACTTGAAATGACTTTCATATTAACTTTTTAGAAGTCACCATTTCGAGTTTTTTACTTTTTTTACAAAGTTAGAAGAAAGACAAAATTTTCACACATAAAAGAAATTATAAACAGAGGCGAATGTTTAACATATTTAAGAATTCCAGTTTCAGAACTTCGGTAGAAGAATTAATCGTACAAGAGGACTCTAGGTAGGAAGATGAGTCCAGGGCATAAGGCGAAACTTAAAGATGAAACGAAATTTAACGGTCAATCTTTCAGTGTTATGGTCAGCACAAATTTTCTCACTTAAAGGATAGCAAGGATCATCTTTAATTGCAAAAGAGTCGCCAGTAGGAAATAATTCCTTTTTTTGGAAAGTTTTTTATTGTAAAGTGTAAATACAGCTCAAAAGACAACTTCGGGAAGTATAACTTCTTGTCTGAAATACGAAGCTTAGTAATCATTCTTTTAGTTACAGATTTCTTAGGTTTCTTCCAACCAAGGTGACACTGAAAACTAATAAATGTGCACGTTAACAGGCATCGAAGTTAAAATTCCTCCCCTTTAAATGGCTTCAGAGAAAACGATATTCGTTATAAATGGATATTACCTGTATGGAAGGCCACGGTCATTTTCCTGGGCAGATCGTGTTGACAAATGATCGTCCACTCACCATGAAGTCCTTTTGTGAAGTCTGTTTGTCCTTTTCGAATCGCCCAGGTGTCTGCAAGTGTGTCTTGTAGCAATTTCTTAGCTCTTGACTGGAAAGTTCTCGATGGAAAGAATTTTTCTTAGGAATAAAAGTGCAAAATCACTTTCTGTTAATTTGATTTTAATTATAGTTTTATTTTTTGTCACCATTTCACTGTCAAATACTGTATAAACATTTACTATGACTTAAACTTAGTTTTTATTAAATATTTCAAACAATACTGGTGAATCAAACTTCAAATGCAATTGGATCAGATGACTCGTTATCTGCTAATCGCAAAGCGAATGAAACACAATTCTTACATAAAACATTTTTATATAATAAATAGATATGTGTGATTTAATGGGGGAAAAAATGGAGTAAAAATAAATTTTGCAAAGAAAAGCAATTCGATTATTTTTTCCTATTGTGAAATATATACAAGTAAAAACGGCTTTTTTTTTTTGTACACCAAAAATGTATTAGTATATTATTAAAAAAATATTTCCTTGATAGGTTCATCTAAATGACTTTTAACATTTTAAAAAAAGAAATCGACTTGGAATCGGAAAAATTACATCAAAAAGAAAATAAGATTGCACTTTTTGAAATAAATTCACCACAACGACAAGCTTTTAGATGAAAAATGGCAATTTTTACAAATTTCATGTTATGTTTTCTTGAACAATGGTATTATTTAATTTAGTTTGAAAAGAAAAAAAAGAAAGAAAGAGGTTTCCTTCAGTTTCCAAAAATAAAACGAAATCATAGAGGTGATATTTTATAAAACTAACTTATTTCTACCAGTCTCCAGATCTGGTACCTTTTTCAAAAATACCCATCAAAAATGAACGAGGAAGATATAAAAAATATATATATCTTGAAAAACGTGAGCCAACACTCCGCCCAGGGTCAAAGTGTCAAAAGTATTCCAACGCTTCAGACATGGAACCCCTTCAGTTACAATTATTGTCTGTGTCACAATGTGAAGTTAAATATGTCTTGTGTTATGAGGAAGTGCGAGCGAGAATCTAGAAACAACAGTAAGTTTTTGCCTTTTTGTTGCTGTTGTTGCTGAATTCCTGGCTTCTTTTTCGTTCCACCCATGCGCTCTTTGCGCAGACCGGCTGCTCGAGCGGAGCGTGGATGCGCATAAAATTGGAATGAGAATGGATCAGTTGTAAACTATCATAAAAGATGCGATGAAAGAAGAAATTAATGCCTTCGCCATAGAAATAGGTTGCTTCCAGCTGAAAGAAACTTACTTTCTTGTCATGTATTTCAAAAAGAGGAGCTGGATGGATTGGTGGCAGTTTTCTTAATGCCCTTTTTCTTCCTTTCTACTTTTTTTCTTCTTTCTTTGTACTTTCTTGTATACGAAGCATATAAAGAGAAAAATATGCTAATCATTAAAAAGTAATAATAATAAAAAGAACTTTGAGATTTTGAGGAATTTTTACGTACCTCCCATAATCAGATTGCCTGTCGTCTGCCTGTGAATCCTATAATACAAACCACTTTTAATTAGACATTTAAAAATAGACATATGGTTTTTACTCTTATATTTACTATTTAACGAACTTACTACTACTTAACTTTAAAAATTCGATCAAATTTTGAATGAAAAACATTTTATGGAAGTCTGTTTGCCCGGATGTATAAATATAATTTAAAACGATTAACAAAACGTAGATAATAGATCAACAAAATTTGATACTAAGACAACATTTATAATATAGATTTTTTATCAAACTTTGAACCAATTTAGTGAAGAGGTTGACTATTTGTCAGTTTGCACTTCTTGCAAGTGTGGAAACTGAAGGTATAATTCATTGATTATTCAATGAATTCTAATTCAGTAATCCAAAAGCAATGAATTAAATAAATGAAATTTGGATTATGATTTTGTGATCATAATCATAGTTTTGTTTTTAATGTGTCATAAAAAATGACGTTCAAAGTAGCATTCTGTTATCTAGTATTTATCTATTAACTGCACCTCAGCGATTAATTACCGCTAAAAAACCAATAAAGCTCGCCTTCTAATTATTTCTTTCTTAATTATTGTAGCTAGTGGCATGTGATTAATAATACATTGGTAGGTTTGTAAGAGATTATTTGAGAAAGTTTCTGTAATGCCATCATCACTGGTTATTTTCCGTGTATATCAGATATATAACGAAAAAAAATGTAATCGTTAAAAAGTCTACCTACGCAATTTAGATTAACTGTTTCCCCCCCCCTCACTCTCTCTCTATATATTTATACTCACACATAGATAGATAGGCAGGGAGCTTTATCTCTGCCCTTTGTTTTTCTACCTGTATACATGATGATTCAAAAACTGTGTGAGTTAGATGAATGATAACTATTTGTATGATTTTTAACCCCCAATTTTTAGATTTAAATCTATTAATGAATGAAATACATTCAGAAAAGTTGTCTTCGAGGCTGTCCGATTATAAAAGAACTCAATAAGTACAAAATGTAAAGAGTTAGCTGAATAAAATTTATAACATATATTTAGTATCTAAAGTGTAGATCCATACTAAATTTGGAACGAAATCCATAAAAAAATTGACTGTCTAGATTTATTCTTTCGCATATATTTGATACGCATGAATTCAAACTGAATTATGTTAATTTTTATAAATCAACTTGTGATCACAATTGTGATTCTGAGACAAAATTTGGTTTAGTTTTTGAAAAATCGCGACAAAAACACATCTTTTTTTGATATTGAAATCAATAGTTAGTTCTAGTAATTAATTGCTGAAATAGAAGGTTACATAGAAAGAAGGGCCGCGGTTACCTGGTGGTAAGGTCTCGGCTTCGGAACCGGAGGGTTTCAAGTTCGAGACTCGATTCCGCCGAAGAACCATCGTGTGATGGGGTCTCTTGCACGTTAAATCTGTCAGGCCAAACGTCCTCCCGCTGATGTGGTGTGGAGAGGAGGGTGCCAGTTCAGGTGTCGTCCTCGTCAACTGATCTTGGTTCAAAGTTGCGAGGTTCGTCCCAAAATAGCCCTCGTGTTGCTTTAAAATGGGATGTTAATAAAACTAAATTTAAAAAAAATACATAGAAGGAAAGAAATTGCAGAAAATTCAGTAAAAAAACAACATGTTTCACAAGTAATATCGAAAATAGTATGCATTCAATACATAATCACTATACAGAGGAATATGTCTCCTCGCATAAAATTGTTGCCTTTTCTACAAAATGATTTTTTCTTCTTGTATTTGATGGATCTAAAAATAATTTATCACTTGATTTTTTAACGGAGAATTATGCAATTTGTGATTGTGAGTTTTAGAATTTAGAAACATTAAATTAGAAACATTAGAAAATCACTTAGAAACATTAAATTCGAGCTTTTTATTAGTGAATTAATCAAAAGATATAAATACGTCAATAAAAGATGTAATGCAGCACTAATGGAATACAAAATTACTACAGCGTAACAACACACTTATATTAATATCATCATGCGAAGCTCATATAACTGAAGATGGCATGTCCTATAAATAATTAATTTATTCATTTGATTTATAATGACGTGCTACGCATTAATTAGTCACACTCTTCTGCCAATTAATTTTTATCTCAAGAGGTTAAAAACTATAAAGGCTTGTTGTTGACACTATGTTGTACCTGCCATTGTATTTGTCATGCTGCGTGCGACTTGTTAAGTTGTTATTATGCAATTATATTGAAGTGTTTTAAATTTATATTTAATTACACCTTGTAATACATTTTATCAAAAGTATTATTTTCTTTTAATTAAATCACTAGCTATGATCCTTCTACAAAGCTGGTCTTTTCTGTTTGCGATTTAAAGTTTTATAACATTTTTGTTTACTTCACTTTTCCTTTGAGTTCGACAACTGCCTTTTTATATACCTTGCATAAGACGAAAAATGTCCCTCAAGGGACATTTTTTTCACACGATACAAGTTTGGATTTTTTTCTTTGGAGAATGCAATAATTATAGACATCACTCATATCAACTTTGGTGCTATATTTATGTGTATGAAAAGAGGATAATTTGAGCCACCTATAAATAAATCTACATTGGTGAAACTGTTAGGAAATTTCGGCTTTTAGATTCTAACTTTCACGTGTTTTATTCAAAAAGAATGCAATGCATTTTGAACCTCTCACGTGTTTTATTCAAAAAGAATGCAATGCATTTTGAACCTGCTATTGTGCGTTTTTAAAGTAAATCACTTCACTTGACATTAAGCATATAGTCATTTATCGGTGTCTTATCTGGCATTTGTTTAACCCGATATGCAAAAAAAAAAAAAAAAAAGGAAGAATTATGACATGATATAAATATGTATCATTATGTTTGTAATATTGTCGAGTGGTGATCTCAGGCCCTGCAATGACCGTCTTTGTACAAATATTTCATCATTGTAAATAGTTCATCAAGCGTTTAATTTTATTTACTCAATAAATTGTATTTAGTTGCATATTTTCCTTTTGTCGGACCCAATCTTTGGAGACTTTTATTTGTCACCAATCCCACTGCATTTACTCCAATGTCAAAAGACTGAATTACTAGCCGTTATATAAAATATCACTTTAACAGAAACTGGCTACAATATTGCATATAAGCTACACATAAGAAATACGAGTACACAAACAAATACGTATAACTGTACATGTTAGAAAATAATTTAGTACAAAGAAGAAATGAAGGGTAATGCGTATGGAAGGTCTACATTTTGCGGGTACCAGATTTCAAGGAGCCACGAAGACACTTAAGTGCGATTATGTAACTTCTTAATGTTAAATTTAATGAAAGATTGCAAAAATAATATCACCCTACCCCGTTAATTGCATTTGCTAATACACTTATGATAACTGTGGATGAAAAATAAATTAAAAACTGGTGCCAATTACCGTCGTTACGCCACTATAAAGTGGTTAGCATCTTGGCGCTGTGTCATTGTAAACAAAAAAAGTTATTAAATACTACTAGCAAATATTTATTTCCATGGTCTCTGACTTGACTTGACCATCACACTTTGAGGAAGTTTGGCAGATCCAATATACTATGTGGATAATGTAACGTCTTGATCTGATCCGAGGAAATAAAGGGTAGCGTTTTACAATTAAGTACTTTATTACAGCTTTAAGTTACAGACAAAAAATACTATCTAGGTTAAATAAAATGTCCATGTGGAACACCACAAGAATAGTTCTTTCTTAGTTCGAGTTTCTTAATAGTTCGAGATCTTCTGGAGAACTCACGAGAACAGTTAATCAGCCGTCTAGTATAGCGCAGGTACCGGGATTAGTTCCAGGAATCCACCGAATTCCTCGGGTGGAATCTTCTCTCAAACGCTCGGAGTCTCAGTCCCGGCTCTCCAAAAACCTCGCCTTTTCTCTCTTCCTTCGACCCACCCTCCTTTTCCTTCGACTCCCCATTGGAGCATTTGGACTGGTGATTCTCCAATTGTCGTTCAGCAAAATTGCAATGGTCTACCGTTGACCGCAGGAATGTTCATGGAATGTTCTCTACGGGAAACAAAGCAGGCTGCACATCTGTGTCGCAGACACGATTAGTGCACGGGTGGTCCTTTATCTCGTCTTCCTCTAAAGAGCTAAATGTCCGTTCTTAGAAGGAGGGTTATCCACCTGTCCATCTGTAAGTAATTACATTGCCATAAACCCTATACATTAAGGAGTCCAATCTGGAATTGGATATTATGGAGCGTGAGAAGAAAAAAACCCACCATGAGCAGACCAGGAAGAAGCTGAATCGTTACAATAATTTACTTTATTGGTATACATGGCGAAGATATTGGCCCGTATTTAAACATCGCTTGTAATTCAACTGTAGTAAAACGTTCATTATTAGTGTGCATATCGGTTTTAGAGTTGATTTAAGAGCAGTCAGAGAACAGAATATTCTTCTTCCCACGTGTGTTCTTCAATCTTGTTATGTACTAGATAGTTGGTGAAATTAACAACAATATGGTATGCAAACTAAGTACAAAAGATACTATGATGTCATCAAATTTTTTCCGAGGAATTTGGCCAAATTTGTCTTTTAAAATTTTTTTTATTAATAACATCCCAGTCGGACAATATACACAACATAAAACATTCACAAACATATTATCAAGAAGAAATTCATACATTACAATCTGTTTAAATCCATTTCCACGACCATCATTTTAATCCGCAAGATAGAACACTAATATCAGGCATCAATGTCTTTCGCTTTTAACACCATAAAGCTGGAGTCCCACGGCCCATTCCCCGTCTGCAGACGAGCCACTTGCCACCCGTTGACAGCTCTTGCGGTTTTGTGGTCCCTTTGATGACCCGTCTACTTACCGCCAAGAAGTCGGTAAGTAGACGGGTCATCAAAGAGACCAAGAAGGGGCGAAAGGGGAAACGCATCCTCCTGGCTATGGGGGAGTGTGGTCCCCCAGTGTGTGGGAGATCTGATTTATGGCCAAATCCGTGTATCCTCGCATCGTGGGAATGCCGCTTAACACAACACACAGCATTCTCCCTTCAATCTCGCCGGACATCCTGCCGACTAGCGACGCACTCTGCTATCGAACTCCATGTGATATCATCATAATTTCAATCTAAGTCAATGTGCCGACATCTATTGGTTGTTCTAGCAGTTACCGGAACAATTCGTTACAATACAAATGTATCAATAAGGACTATTGAAATTAACGAAATGGCTAACCAATCGTAAATTGAAAAGGTTGAAAGGACTGAAATACCATTAAATGCCACATAATATCTCTCAGTTTAGGACTCTTAAAATTATTTCAGTTAAATGGGGATAGGACCTATCTATATCTGTATATACTGTTCATAAAACTTTGCTACTATAATAATATTTCTGATGAGAGGGTAATTTGAACAACCAGTAAAGAAGGCTACATTGATAAAGCTAACTACAATATGATATACAAATTGCGCGCTAGAAACACAAGTACACCATTAAATACGAATAATTAACGAGACGGTAAATAGAGCTATTCACATATAAGTTAATAAGAAGGGATTAATATATCATTGAACAAAATCCCTTGCTCCTTTTTCCCGAGTTTTTAAAATTATTTAAAAATGGATGGTTAGGAAACGAACAACAACAAAAAAAACGAATGTAATAATTATATACTCTGTTCATACTAATTTTGATACTATACTAACGTATCTAAGGATAGTGGAATTTGAGCTACCAGTAACAGATCTACATTAGTGAAACTACAATATGACATATAAATTATACATCATAAATACAAATATTCCTACAAATACGCATTACTAATGAAATAGTAGTTCGAGCTGTCCACAAAGGGGTGGAAACTAATATATCTTTGAATGAGATCACTTGCTTCCCCCCCCCCCCACGAGAGTCTAGAACTTTTAAGATTATTGAGCAATTGATGGATATGAAACAAAAGGACTAACATAATAATTATATGCACTGTTCATATTACATTTGATACTATTCTAATGTGTCTGAAGTGAGAGTGAGATGAACTACCTATACATAAAGCTACATTAGTGAAAATAAATATAAATTTTGCTCAAAAATACGAGTACACCAGAAAATACGTATAACTAAAGGATTGGTAATTAGAACTACTCACATGTAAACTAGGAAGGAGAAGGGATTAAGGTATCATTGAATGAGATCATTTCCACCACACCCACTCCAAACTGAATTTAAGGTTTTTGATCAGTTAGATGAGTGTAGCATTAATCAGCATCTATATAAGCTGTTCGTGCGAGCTTTTATACTACATTAATGCATCTGAAGACATGGTAGTTTGCGTTGCCAGGGCTGCATTGGCGAAACTAACTATAATATGGCATGCAAACTCTGCGCTAAAATTACGAGTATACCAGCAATAACGAAATCAGGTACTGAAAAAATAACAATTAGAGATAGCCACATATAAGCTAGGATAGGAAAGGAATTAATATATCATTGAATGAAGTCCCTTGCCTCCTTCCTCTGAGTCTAGAACTTTTAAGATTATGGAACAATTGGTTGGATATGAAACACAGGGACTAATGCAATTATTGTATACACTGTTCATTTTAATTTTGATACAAGTTCATAGGAAGTATCAAAAGATGGGTAGTGTGATTTGAGTCATGAAAAGAGGGTAATTTAGAAAGAATAAGGTACGGAGGGTAAGAAATCGAAAAATAAAATTCGAGTCCCTTGGTGATGTGACATTTGTACTTAAGACGCTAAATCTGGATAGTATATATATACGTATATCCCATTAGCGAAGTGGTTTTTATAGACAGTATTCATACTTTTTTGTTGCATTTTTTTGCAAATTTTTTTGACGTACCTACATTTTAAAGGAGGAAAAAAGATTACAATTGCTTTTCTTAGTAAAATTCTTTTTCAGCTTGTAATTTCCATTAATGAGGTCACATGATTCCAGTTGATTTTCTTAACAAGATTATTTTTTAACTAGTAATTTTTACTAATAAGGTCACACGTATAATACGCATCAATTTTTTCCTTATCACTAATGGTCAGCAGAAAATGAGAACTTACTTCAACGCTTCATTTATCATTCGCAACAGTTTGCGAAACAGAAGGCAGAACTTCACAAGTCAGTATCTGCTACAAGATCTGACATTTCATCGCTCTCGTCAGCAAAGAAAAGTGCGAAAAGAAAATAACGGAAGAGCCTTCCTTTTTAGATGAACGAAACAAAACACCTCGTCCATCTTCTGCGGGGTTACCATCTGCATCTACTGACAATTTCCAATTCTTTTCAATATTAACCTTATCCCATTTCATTCTGGACAAACTCTTCTTTACCACAGTAGTCGAGCTTCTTTGGCTTCGGACACGGAAATGTAAATTCACTTGCTTCGGAGTGACATTTAGATAATTACTAAGATAGATTCAATGGCATCAGCTGCGTCTGCAACGGTCAAGAGGAAATGAGGATGAAAGAACTGACCTCTATTAGATGGATAATGTTGCCAAGCGTAACATTTAATGTTGCACTTGGCAGATGATTCTTTAAAGACGTAAAAAGGCGTAGGTTTTTGTAATTGATAATAGATGGTAAACAAATTTGTTTATTCTTGAGTCGAAAACCAATTAAAATAGGTGACATCGAAACGGATGGGTGTAAAAATTTTGAAACGATTTCTTATTACTTATCTTACCTTAATATGTTATGTAGAGTACCTTAATATGTTACCTACAGTTAAAATCAGTGGCTAACTATTTATATACATATTAATAGAAGTTATTTAATCATGTCAACCGACTTTGCCGTATTAACATCTAAGCATAAGAAGTAAAAGAATACTTTAAATTATTGTACTGAATTATTGAACGTAATAATTGAAATGAAGACACTATTGATGATCAACTATATTTATATACACCATATTAATAGAAGTCAACCATGTCAGTCGATTTTAATGAACTACATCTTATTATAATAAATAAAAGAATGGTTTAAATTATTGAAACACAATTATTGAAAGCAAATATTGAACTGATATCACATCCGGTAACCAACTATTTACATATCAAATTAATGGAAGTAATTTAATCAGGTCAACTAACTTTGATATATCAATATCTAATCATGATAGCCAAAAGAAGAGTTTAAATTATTGAACTCAACTATTAAAGGGAAATATTGAATTATTGAGCTGATATCAACTTCCCTGAAGAACTATTTACATACCATATCAATAGAAATAATTTAATTATGCCAATCAGCTTCGATGCATCAACATTTAATCAGAAGAAGTAAAAGAGTAGTTTAAATTATTCTTGAATAGAATCATTGGTCATTCTGAATGGTTAGCTTTGCTTACAAAGAGGCGAATAACATGTACACTCGTGGTAAAATAATAAAAAATCAGCCATTTATTGAGAATGTGAGGAAATCAGACCAGTAATTTTGGCTGGGAAAGTAATTATTTCGTTTTGTCCACATTTTTAATTATATAGACTTTAGTATAGAACATTAAATTTTCTCATTTTTGATTTCTTTTGATTAAAAATTTCACAACGTATCGATGAAAAAACATGAACATGATTTCTACCACAATGTGAATAACTAAATACGAATAATTAATTAATTATGATTTTAAAATATTAGCTTCTAATAGTTATTTAACTAGTTTACTATGTTAGAATTGTTTTATTTACTAATCCGTTTGCACATCTATACTGAAAAATTTGAACAAAATACCTGATAAAAGATTTTGCAATCCAAAATATTTTAGTATGTGACTCCACTTGGGGTAGCATGACAATGTTTAAGAAGTTCTGTTTTAGTTGCTTATTTGCTTTTGGCACTTTAAGTAACTTTTGGATAAAATCACATAAAACCTCAAGGATTTTGTAAAATAAAAATTTTTGCGGGAGAAACAAGAAAAACATCTTATTTAATTTTTTTTCAAGGGGTTTTTTCCCCCCAAAAAGGGGGGATTTTCTCTTTCTGTCAGATTTTTACACATTTTATCTTTTCTTTTAACGTACATATTTCTTTATTACTATTATGAGATGACTGAATGGTTTGTAGAATCTAGAAATGCACTGTCGGGAAAACTTATATAAACGTGAAGGGAGTTAAGTGAATTCTCTTTTTAAAATGTTATCTAAAAGATTGAAAGAAATTTCAATATATAGAAATGCACGTTATAAAATTGTTATTCTTTTTATACTTATTTGAAGAGGACGCTTATTTTTAAACAGTAAAACGTTTGGTTCGTACAGCATTGTCAGATGCGATTCCAACGGACTTAATCAAGTGATCAATAAGTCTTAATTGATGATATTTTACTTCTGGTTACGATTATGGGACTAGATGTGGATAGAAATGATATTCATAAGCTAGTAGAAGAACGTGGTTAAAATTACCGATGAATTTATGGAGCAACATTCTACGCCACAACAAAAATCTGCTGAAAAGATAGAGTGAGAAGAGGAAGAAATAATAGATACAGCACAACAGCAACGTTCCAATGAAATAAGAGACGCTGAAAGCATGGGAAATTATTGTACCGTATGTTGAGAAGCTTCACCCGATAAGGTTGGTTGTAACTGTGGGTTCTACAAATTCATTTAACGAATACTTGTTTCATTTTTACCAAATATCGAATTCAATCGTCAACGGCAAATGTCTTTAGAAAATTGATTTGTAAAAAAAACAAGCATTTCAAATAATAATTTTTTTTCTCTCTCTTTACATATATATATATATATATAAATATAAATAATTATTAAAATATATATATATAATTATTATATATATAATAATTATAAATAAATATATATATATATAATATATATTTATAATTATTAATATATTTATAATTATAATATAAATATATACATATATAATTATTAAAAAATCATTTCACTGAATGAATGTTACGTATTATGAATAAGATTTTGAACTATTCACGCTAGATTCAATTGTTCTCAGAATTTGAATACATAATATTCAAATACATAGTATTTAATGTCGAGTGTATTTAGTTTTTTGAATGCAGACTTCTCAACTTTTTTAGTTTTTTTCAATGTTTTTAGATTGAATGTATACATTTAATAGATGGTTCTTCTTGCATACAGCCGACCACCCCGCCACCACTGAACGCAGCAGTATCGACAGGATTTGTTGTGACTGACTGTTGATTAAGTATTGTCCAACCTTACGTTGACCGAACAGTCCTTTAATAGATACCATATATATTTTTTATATTGTTCTTGCTATTCACCACTTACATTTTTTTTTTCAGTTGACTGGATATCTTTTCTGTAGAGTCAGTTTCTTTTGATAAATAAATATTTCTGTAAATATCTTACCGAAATCAAAACTAATTTCTTCCCATCTATTTCTCTTAAGATGAAAAATCCCAACAAAATAAATCATGAGAGAGCAATGATTTACGCCGGAGCATTGCATGTCTATGGGAAATGACAGTCAGCTACTTCATTTCTCCAACTAAACGTTTTTGTTCACACCAAAACGCGAGCGTCCCGAATGAAAGTCGAAGAAAAAGAATTAAACCTGGTCACGAATAAGACGAGGATGGGCGACTTTTTTCTCCTTCCTTCGGAGAAGTCAAGGGGATCTTTTTTATCTGCTGCGTGACACAGGTTATTAGGACCCAGTTACACTCGACGTCACACCCAAATAACCAATAGGGTGGGCGGAGACGTGAAATTCAATTAGTCATTACGCATCGCTGGAGACCACAGGACAGACAACTTCTGGGAGAAAGACCGTCATTTGGATGTGGTTAACAATCTGCGCGTGCGATTTGTGAAAGTTGTGATCTATAATTTTTCCAAGTGAAAGAAATTGAATTCTTTTTTTGTTTTGAAGAATTGCGGTAGAAAAAAGACAAATGATTAAGGAATATTATATACAATTTGTAAAACGTTAAGTAATGATTCTATATCATGCGAACCATTTCATTTGATGTGAAACTGCTCCCATCAAAGAAAAAGAACTACTAGAGCAAATATAAAAGAAACAAAGTAAACAGACTTCTATGGTGGAAGAATGCAATAAACATTCTTCATCTTGGAAATTTTGAAAAAGGATTAAAAAATAAAAAAAATAATATTTGACATTCGTCTTGAAACTGCTCGTAAGAAATGAAAGGTATTCCAAAATTAACGCAAGATTTGCATTTGTCACCATTCGTGTAATAAAGTGTTGATATAAAATTATCCATATTAAACAAAATCATTCGACGGCTGATAGTTTAGAATTAATTAGAAAATCCACCTCTCTCGATAGAGCAACGTGTTTTCATTGTCGAGCAATTTTTCAAAAATAATTAACGGCTACAGTTCAAAAACTTGAGAATTGACCTTCTAGATCGATCATGTGATTTGACATGATTGTTATTTTATGGAATTATTTGAAATCAAAGATTTATGTCAACAAACCCACAAATATGCATGTATTGAAATGAAAAAAAAAATTCAATGCTAAATCAACGAAATTATACCATATTTATACAAAAAGTCATGGAAAATGTCTACAAAAGAATGCATATGTACCAGCAAAACCATGGAGTTTATTTGCCCTATGTGTTATTTCAAATGTTTGATACCCTATATGTTATTCCCTATCCTGCGTACTTAATGACTCAATAAAAATATGACGATTTAAAGAAATAAAAAAATGTATTAATTCAAATCTTGCGTTAACATGTTTTTCTATCTTGTAATGCTCCCTTTTTACTTATCCTAAATTATTAATAATCAAATGGTTTCGTTTAATACGGTTGCCAATACTTTACTGTACGAATGAGGTTAAGTTCAAATCTTGAGTTAATTTTGGAACACTCTTTTACTTCTGAAATTTGAGCCGAATCTATTGTGAAGTTGACTGTCTGTCGGAAGCATGCAAATACTATGATTCAAAGATGCAATAACTTAAATATATCAAATCTGATATATGATTCTGTTACCACACATGTAGTTTGACAAATATTGGATTAAGTAGGGATGAGAAAAAATGCGTCTAAAGCACAAATTCGATTTTTGGATACTATTAACCGCCTATACCAAAACTATTCAAGAATCATATGATAAATACAGCAAAGATGCTAAATTTACAACAAAAACTCATATTTCATAAGTCTTGTACGCATTGTCATGTAAGGCAATCTTTGAGATTTACACCTATAACACGTTTCTTCCATATTCTTATGGAAGAAAGTTTTGGGGAAAACATTCTTTCTGACTGTAGAAGTAAATGAATGCTGCACTTTTAGAAAGCGCCTTGAGTATCGCTTTTTGTTGTTTCTCAAAATGTTCCTTTTTCCACTTTTTTACTTACCCCCTAAAAGATTGTGTCTAAAATATGTTAATTTAGAAGAAATAAAGATACTCTTACTACAATCGATAAGATAATCTTACTACAATAGATAAGACTACAATACTTAAACATTCTTTTCCATAATGGTTGCCAAGAATGGAAATACCAAATAGTCATAATTTAACAGCCAGTGTAATTCATGAACGTCTGTTTCTCGGACAAATTCATTCATCAGTGAAGAAGATAAGACATGTCGCTAATGTTTCATATACTTTTTGTAAAAATATAAAAAAGAAGTATCTTTGAAAAGCGCCCTAAATATCAAAATATCCCGTTTTTCGTTTTTTTCTCTGTTTTCTCTAAAAAATTGTGTCTGAAATATGATACTCTACAAAAGAATCGAGGTATAACCTTGCTTCAAACTAAATCCTTCTAATGTTAGAAAGAAAATACAGAATGGTTATGATTTAACTGGTGTAATTCATGAGTGTTTGTTTTCCTAACAAATTATATTTAGAAAATGAATTATATCAATATTGTTAGGAGTAAAAGAATTTTTTTTTTTTTTAATTCTTTCCGTACCAAAGATTTTCTCTTTCATTTTGATATTTTCCCATTTAAAAATTTGTGCTTAAAGTATTATATCTTACTAAAACATCGATGATTTCAAGTTGAATGACGGGCAAGAACACAATATAGGGAGGCCTGTAAATAATTTTCCTCATTCGGAAGTATATATTATTATTTAAAAATTTCTTTTTGTATTTCTGTAATTGTAATTACTGAAGTTATAGAGCTATTTTAAAATATATATAAATCAAAAGAAACTGGGAATGCCATAACCTTTAAATGGAAACTGGTGTAATCGTTTAGTGCTAATATTTATTTTCTTGTATATAAAAATTAAAATAAATTAAAGAAAGTGTATGTAAGTCAATAGAAAAACAGTTCTCTGACACATATATGAGATACAAATTTTTCAAAATGCATTACAGAAGAAAAAATTTTAATATCACATGTTTTCAAAATTAATAACTGTATCTAAATAATCCGATCAGCAATTTTTTTTTTCAATTTCGAATCAAAAATGTTACTCGGCTAGTTACATGCAAAAGATTCATAATTTGGTATTAGTTTTAATAGCAACTTGCAAATGAAAGTAGCATTTCGCACTTTTGAATTTTGATGCTTTTTTAGCATAATATGAATCAAATTTTCCGATATTGTAAGTCAGCAAAATTTTGAAATTTTATGAAACTTTGTTGCTCAAATTTGCTCCCCCCTCCTCCTATGGTTGGAAAAATTGCGTTTTAAAATGGCGATAAAATCAATGTGATTAAAATGATGATGAATTTGAGGCAGATCTTATTGCATACTATCTATCGGAAGCAATTAAAAATCACTTAACCTACGAAATTTTTGACAAACCCACTTAAGAAAAGCTTCTCCCAATACTATTCATTTCATCAAACATATACTAAAAATTTTATACAGGAATTTAGTGCATCTTTGGTATTTTTACTAATGATTTGGCGCAAATGCTCCAATGTTTTTACGCTAACATTTCGGTAGAATAATTTCTATATCAACAAAAGTGATTTTACTAAAAATTCCTACTTAAAATATTTTTTAATAATACATGTTTGATATTCCTGATCCCTGGAGGAAAGAAATATTTTTACCTGTCATCGTATTCCTTCCTTATTGCTTACCTTTTGCCGATATTTTATCCTGCTTTTCCTAAGTGTGCTGAGTGTGTTAAAAAAATTAGACCTTATACATAGCTCTCAGGCTTTGCAGTGGCACTTTTTGTACTTTTCTTGTCTAAATCTTATACGTTGAATGTTGTGAGCCTTCTCTCGATCAGATACAAAAAATGCTAACTCTCCATTACTATTTTAAACTTTTATTTCTTTTATTACATCCGTTTTGTAATTATAAGCAAAGTCAATTCACATTTCAATTACAAAATGCCATCCGTCGTTCTTTCATTCTTCAACAGAACAACAAAGATTCTAAGCAGTTTAAACATAAACGATATCCTTTTTGTACCAAACGTAAAATATTAGCCCACAACATGGAAATTACATTGACTAAAGTGCTTAAATTCATTAACAACTTTTGATATATCTAATACTGCCCTTGCAATTTATCTCCAACCTTTAGCTCATCATCATGAAGCATATGAACATTTCATTTCAATACTTACAGATGGTTCGAAAGATTCTTCATATACTTCATTTTTTGCGTTTTTATCAATTCTAACATCTCATTTCAACTTCACCCTCCATGTTCTATTTTTACTGCAGAAATTACTGCAATCCTTCATGTATTATATCGCATTTCATATAGTCCACCTGATAACTATATTATTTATTCGGACTCAAAATGTGTCTTGGAATCATTGATGTCACTCCGCCATTTCTGTCATCCATTGACTTTTAAAATTCTTGAGCTACATGATAGTCTCAAGGAGTAGAAAGTTCTTTCCTGTCTGGATTCCTTCGTGCGTTGGTATACCGGCAAATGAATTAACAAACAATTTAGCGAAATCTGCTACCAGTATATTAAAATCTCCTATTTCATAAAAATATATTTAAAAAAATAAACGACATTAAATCCAGCCTGCATTTAAAGTGGCAAACCCAGTTAGATCTTACTGAGGCAAATAAGTTTAAACCAATAAAACATCTATTCGTCTATTGACCCATAGAAAACTTGATATAATTGTTACAAGATTAGAATAAGCAGCACACAATTATAAACATAACAAATAAATATTTGATTTTATGGGGACCTGTATCCCTATGTACAATATGTCAATGGCCTTTGACGGTTCTTCATATTTTAATAGGCTGTCCAGAATTTCATAATGAACACAGAATGAATGAAGGTCTGCTTTCATTCTACCCACATTAAATTAAAAGGCATTCTTCATAAAGTTCCCCATCTTTTTACCTTTTTAAAAATGATTGATTTTTACTTTTTGATATAATTCTTAAACAGCTTTTAAATGCTATTACTTTTAGCAGATTTTACAGGTTGATAGGTCCAGGAAAATGATGCAATTCCGAAACAAACTTTTAAAATAAGATTAACTCTCACCTTACGTTTGTCTCAGTTTAATCAAAAATGGTTCTTACGTCAGTAAACTCCATCAATTAAACCTAAGTGTGCTGAAATATTTAGAAGAAATGAACAAGCAGATGGCAACAAATTGAAAGGCACGCAAGTGCACGAAAATTTTTAATCATACAAACAAAATTACTGAGCGAATAAAATGAATGAATGTCAATAATTATGTAAACCAATGATGTAACGAATTTAATAAAAAGTTTAATTCCCTAGAAATTTTGAATTCGATTTATTTCTCAAGTTGATAATTCAATTTAACTTAATTTTTGTGTGTGTTTTGTAAAATGTATTTTTACTATATGCTTGATAAGGTCTATCATTGAAACAAACAACAACAATAAAAAAACAGCCTTGAAAGTTTAGAAATTCTATAAATGAATAGCATCTTATTGAAAAAGGATTAGACATTCGTCGTGGTAATGGTGTGATATTCTGTTCTCTCCAACAAGACTACAGTGTTCTATAATCACAATGTCTGTTGGGAAATTGTCTATTGAATCAATTTGCTGATCTTTTTTTATTCTCGAAATAAAAAAGAATCTTCTGAACTGAACCATGAATCCACCCACTCACAGAAATCTAGGTATGTGCGTGTAATGGCTTAATCTGCATTTGTTTTCTTAAAGACATTCTTTCTGGAACAAAGATTCTTCTGTGTGTGTGTGTCAGCAGGTAACATGGGAGGAAGATGGCTCGGGACGAAATTTTCTCGGGAGATTCTAAGTTAAAAGACCCATAACAGCACGCACTTGCTTGCAAAGATCGCAGATGGTAATCACCGCTTGCTTTGATGAGCCGCCGTCATCGGCCTCGCATTGCTGCTACCTGAAACCGCCCCTTGCCTTCCTGTTGCACGGGATGCCACCCACAGTGGCTGCAAATTATGCACTCCTAATGAGGCTTCGATGAATCGAGGACGCCCCTTCCATTGTAAAACCTACGTATGAATGAATAGAAGAGAAGGAGATAAAGATCTCTTTCAAACCTACGTTTACTACGTGATGTGTGCAAGTCTGTTGCGTATTTGCCATTTTCAGTTAGCAGGCTTGCGCACAGTCACACGCTTCGTTAAGCTTCAGGTAAATGATGGATCTAAGAGTTTTTAGAATATGATGTTCGGTGTTAGTTAATATGTCATTTTTTTATTGGATTTGAAGTATCCGACTAGGTTCAGTGACGAATTTAAAAAAAATGATACATAAACTTTTTGTAGTGACTTCAAAGATCACTACTAGAAAAAAGAAATATATTCATTCCTTCAGTTTTTAAAACTATTTATTTAGCTTCTTCGTCTCCGTAACACCGCGTATAACGCGTTCAAGTGAAACTTCAAGAGGGTGGCCATAACGTGCTTCAAGCATTCATTTACATTTTAAAACTTTTAGGCATTTAAAAAATTGTGTAAATGTTTACTTGTTTGAGTTTTCATTTTTGTTTGTTTTAATGCGTCGAAAAACAGAAATTTTCAAGGACATGAGAGGATGGTGAGAGAATTAATGAAAAATTTTGCAACATTTTCATTGTTAGGAAAAACAGTGTAAGTTAAAAAATAAGGGAAATAATTTATATTTACTTCACTTATAGATATAGCTCAAACCACATAAAATGTGCAGACAATAAATCATTTTAAAAAATAAAAATTTTATGAACATTTGAAGTTACCTTTAATAATTTTTGACCAAACTTGTCTATGCTTTTAACTTATAGTGTCTGTGAAACATGTCTAAATAAAGCAACTTTAAAATCTGTGGTTTATCATACTCTCAAAGTTTAAAGTTTTCATGCCTGCATGCCAATTTTCATCAAGTTTTATTTAATTTATTTTGAGATATCATGTTTTCAGTTAATCAATCACAGTGAAGTATTCATTCCTCAGAAAATGGTCTTAGATATTGTACTTGTAAATTTGTTCATCCAAATGCACTGGAATCAAATGTAGTTTTCACGCTTCTTTAACTGAAATGCCAGAAATAAACAAACAACGATTGAGTAGGTAGAAATATATTATAAACATATGAAATGCTGTTTCGGAGAATTTTAAGGTAAAAATAAAATAAATCGCTCATTTTTGGATAAAAATCCCTGTTTATGACTTCATTTTTATTTCTTGCGTATTATTGAAACTACCGCATCAACAGATCTATCTCAACCATATTTAAAAAAATGTTTTAAAATCTATAAAGTTTGACCTTTATTTTCAGATCATAAAAAGTTCTAAATTTTCTGCAAAAACAATTTTCTTAACCTTATCGAAAATCTTAAGGGAACCTACTTATATATACCTAGATAGATATAAGATACCTTATTGGAAACAATTTTTCAAGTGAAAAAAAAAATGAAAGAAACATCGGCTTGTTCATTAAAACAGACGAAGTATAATAATAATGGGTTGAAACGGGGGTCGTATTTTTTAATTTTCTGATAAACATAAATAAAAGTGCAAAAATCGATAATAATTTATTACCAAAAATTTTGTGCAAACATAGTAACTGAACTAATCGACATGAAGATGACTGACTAATCGACATGAAGATTCAGGCATTTTTCAAATCGATGTATCAGATTCCAATCTCCGAAGAGAAAAAACTATTTTGCCGCCAGTGATACAAGATGAGATTTAACATTCCTCTGAAATCCCGCATTAATCCGGAATTATGATTTTTTCATCTCAATTCTTCAATTAAAGTAAGAGCTTAATTTTATTCGAATCAAAGTCTCGTTTTTTGATAAAAAGGAACAAGAACAAAAACCTATCGCAACAAAATATCTTATTCAATGAGTTAATCAAGTCATTCGAAAAAACCAGATGATCTTTGAGTTCTAGGCGATTCCTGGTAGATCAGCATCTATAATTGCTGAATGACTAGGGATTGATGTTTGGATAGTGAATATTTGGTCATTCCAGCTACATATTATTTCTTTAAAATATTTTTAAAATCGCCTTTATGAAGGGTTTCAAAAGAACGTTAAGTCCCAAATCATTCAGTGGTAGAATAGCATGTTTCAAAGAGTGATAGGAAACCAGGTTCCATCTATAGTATAAAAATGTGAATCTTCGTAACGATCGTGCCAAAGAGTAGCCATGTTTATCTATAATTTTTGGTAACAAGTTCATTTTTTTCCTTCTGTTTTTTGGGGGCGTTTTTAAATGATCCACTGAATTTGAAATATATATTCATTGGTCCTAGTAATGTACTTGAACAAATAACTAAATATGTCTGACAGAACTAAATTTGTTTGATAGAGAGGAATTAAATAGATAGCTGACCGACGTTTCGAATCGTTTCGCAGTTTCATTTATAATAGTGAAAGTCTAAGGCATAGCATAAAACACTGGCTTGTTTTAACTAAAAAGTGGTTCAGTATAGATTGGAGTTGTGTATTTTAACATTTTACGCCTTTAAATTCTTTTTCACTGGGGAAAAGATTAGATATTCCATTTTGCATCTACGAATTATTGTGAGAAATCTAAAACTGGGAACTATGCATGAAATTATAGGATTAATTAATCATAATAAATACGAAATAGAATTTGAAACAGTGAGCAACACTCTTAGATATGCTTTGAGTTAATAAAAGTTTCTTAACAATTACTGGCCGTAACAGAAAAAAGCGGTATGAGTCTTTTTACAACCACATAAACTTTCTGTTTGATTTTTGTATATGTTTTTACGCATCGAACGTTATAAAAATTTAAATGATAAAGCTGTTAATTACAATAAGAAAGAATTGGTTCCAATGTCCTACATATAAAAACATTTCTAATTTAAAAATAATTTTAAGCGAAACGCATAAACAATTCTGAGCGCTTTTTTTTAAAAATATACTCACTATTTTCTTACTCAAAGAACGCTACCGACACTGAATTGTGAGAAATCAACCAACTAAGAAAGAAAAAAAAAGTTATACAAAGATGACTTTGAAAACACGAAAAAACCGTCTTAAGATTAATGTTCTGGTATTTTTTCCAAATGATGTTTGATTTTAATTTAAGTAAGAATGAATACAAAATAATGGAAAATATTCTGGGACTCTTCTTGCTCTCCAATGTTGCAAGCCTACTATGCCTATTTGATAATATGAATATGGATCCCACTTGCTGTTGCTATTGTTTTATGTATTCTCTCTTTCAAATATTGATTGTAAGCCTAAAAATTCAGAGCTGTCGAAGTTGACTCCAAAATACTTCGAAAGTGGAGCAAATTTAACTTAATTTTTTTAGCTATTTTGAGACAAATTTTATAAACTTTACCCACCACGTTTAGCTAGCAGTTTCTAAGATCAGAGTATTGATTTTTTTGGTCTTTTAAATATTAATGTTGAAAGGATATATTTTTTAAAGTTCCACATTGCTATTTTATAAGACTAATGAAGAATTGAATAAGACAAATGGAATGAATTTAATTAATTAATTACATTAAAGTATTCTTTTAATGGTATTAATTTTTTATAAATAAATGGGGAGAATTCTGATGGGAACAACTTTTTCAAATCCTTTGGCCAATATTTTTCTATTTTACCAGGAAAAAATTAAACATAATTTAATAAATGATTGGAGATTTATTGATGATTTACTTTTAACATACATAATGAAGATGTTGCTATCGATTGTTATCTGGAAGATTTAAGTTTAAACTAAAACGAATGACAATCAATACAAAGTTATCTGTTTGAATTTAAAAGTAGAAATTTCTAATGGTGAAATTTTAATAGGTATTTACTAAAAAGAGAAACGGATTTAATTTTGAGGTAAATAAACATAATAATTACCATACTAATTTGAACTCTAAATTTTCCAAAAGTTTAATTTTTCACAATTAAACAAGATTTTCAAAAATGTAGTAACAAAAAATTTTTATATTGAAGCAACAAAGAATCTCACTAAAAATTTAACTTTTAATGATTTTTTTCTGAAAACTTTGCAACAAATAATTTTTATTAAGAAAAAGTATATCTACTTTCTAAAATACAGGGTTAATCAAAATGAATAGGACTATTAGAAAAATGTTTTATGACTAATGTATTTATATTATAACCAAAATACAGGTACGTATTAACAGATGAACTATTAAAGTTTTATTTGGCAACACATAAACGTTAATGATTTGCGTGTTTGCCACTAGAGGCACTATTTTCAAAATGGCGCAATCATTTAAGGAGAAGGCGTTTTGTCTGATAGAATTTGCTAAAACAATGTCAGTAATTACGGTCCAGCGATAATTTCGAGCCAAGTATGGCAAGGAGCCACCTCACTGACATTCAAATACGAGGTGGGTTTAATAATTTCAGGAGAAGGGCTATTAATCCAAAAGTAAAAGCACAGGACGATCACGTTTCCTCGAAGAAACTGTGGAATCCATTCGTGCATCCTTTAAATGGAGTCCTCAAAAATCGACCAATTCTGCAAGCAGAGAATTGAATGTTCCTCAAAAAATTGTGGCGCGTATTTCGCAAACGTTTGCATTTCAAACCGTATAAATTCCAAATGGTGCAGACTTTGAAAAATGAAGACCATCCAAAACGATACCGATTTTGCGATTCAAAGGCAGCTTAGACTAGAGAAGGAATGAATTGCCAACAGACTGGTCTTCAATGAAGAGGCAACTTTTCACCTTTGTGGAAAAGTAAGCAGGCATAAGTTCGATATTGAGGATCGTCAAATCCGTGTGCCACATTGGAACATGAAAGGGATGCGCCCAAGATTCACTTTTTTTTGTGCGATAACCAACCGTCACGTGTTTGGACCATTCTTTTTCATGGAGAAGACTGTGACAGGCATAACGTATCTTGATATGTTGTCTGAGTGGTTGTTCCCCCAGTTACAAGAGGAATTGCCCAATTTCATTTTTCAACAAGACGGTGCCCCGCCGCATTAGCACAAAAGTGTACGAGATTACTTCAACGAACACGTTCCTGAATATTGGATTGGCCGTGCTGGATTTAATGATCTTCCATTGATGTTATGGCCACCAAGGTCCTCCGACCTGAAACCATGTGACTTTTTCATCTGGGGGTACACAAAGGACACTGCATTCAAATCTCCATTGCCACGTACCTTGGAAGAGTTAAAAGATCGCATATGTGCTGCGTTTGCTACCATTACCTCGGATATGTTGCGACGGATATGGGATTAACTCGATTGTCGTCTGGACGTCTGCCATTTATTAAGGGGTTAAGGGCCGCCCATATCGAACATTTGTGATGGTGAGAAAAAACTTTAATAGTTCATCTGTTAATACGTACCTGTATTTTGATTATAATATAAATACATTAGTATATTTTTCTTATTGTCCTATTCATTTTGACTAACCCTGTATATTCGATTATTTTCTAAAATATTTTCTCCCAACTACAAAAATGCATTCTAGCTTTTTTTCTTATTGATATTTCAACTCAATAAATGGCCCGGAGACCATTTATTTCTTGTGATGATGAGGCACATAGACAAAGTATTGTTGGCGTATTCAGCTTTAAACTATCGAAAAGTTCAATTAACTTTAATATTACGGTCTGCACGAATAGTTCGAATACTTCTTCATAAAAAGTTTTGAAGTATTTATTTTCAAATGGTATATTCTTTGCTTTTATATCTTATTGAAGTTTCTTGGTTTATTATAATTTGATAATGATATATGATAGCGGTTTGGTTTGATTCAATTTCCTTTTAGCATTTAAACTTTATTTCTAATTTGGTTTCTTAAATAAGTTATTTACGAAATATAGATTAAGAAATATAGAAGTAGAGATAAATATCTGTATTCTCTTCTAAAAATAAACCAATGGCAAAACGCACAAATTGATTCGAATAAATTTTCTGTTGGTGAACCTTTCTATAGATTTTAATGACAAAACAGATGTTGATGCATCAAGGAAATGGTTAAAAAGATAACTTTCTTCAAGAAAAGATAAAAGCTTGAGGAAAGAGAGATGGAATATATATATATACATATATATATATAATACAATTTCTGCTTAGGTCAACATTTTTGAATTTTTTAAGAGAATTTTTCTTTTAGTTCCTTTTTATTAAATAATTATCAAAAAAATTATTAAGTATCATAAAATTATTGATTTTTGCAAGAATTGAACTCGCATTCCTCCCTTCCGATACTGAAATTCTTACATTTTACCGATTGAGCTACTGCCTGTTGATTATGTCTTTCCATGTCCTCTGCCACTTCATGCTTATTACACAGTTTAAATAACCAGAGGGTTATAATTGCAGGGGCATGAAGCGGTGTTGTGTTGGGTGCCTGTTGATTACAATTTTCCTTACAGAAAAAGCTAAAACTCTATTTAAATTATCAAAAATGAATTAAATTTAATGAATGGATTAATATTTTGAAAAAAAAATAATATATTAACATTGAGTGTCATCCATTACGTTTTAAAAAATTCGAGTGGATGAATAAAAAGTATTTTATTGGCGAATGAAAATTTGAACAAGATATGTAAATAAATATATATAGGAAGAGTATAAACTAATTGTAGGAAATGAAAAAAAAACTTTAAAGGTGAACTAGAAATTTCAAAGCCTGTTAATGTGAAACGCATGTTAGTCATGACGTGACTATCAGGTCGATTCGATTCTTACTATCTGTTTTTAAAGGAAACATATAATTGGAATTTGGACGATTAATTTGATTTCTTTTGCATTGATATTGCTCCTAATCTCAACCCCCCTCCATTTTCTCATAACTAATATCTGTTGAGTGTTTTTAAATGAAAGCAAAATATTATCAAAATGATTTATGAAGATAATTTTTGTTTCATTTCATGAGTTCAGTAAGTTCCGCATGTCGGAAATGAAAGCTCGATTGTTATTCAAGCGCTTTACCTAACCGATCATAAAATCGGCTCGAAATTGCCCTGTGGTCGACGGATTTTGCCGGAACAGGCCTGTAACTTGACAAATGATCCATCATAAAAGTCTCAACATAGCAGGTGAAGGGATGAAGGCAGAGGCAGATCACGACTAAGGGTCAATTTCAACACTCTAAGGTGACGTTAATGGTTTAATGTTCCGGTAGCAATTGGGCGTCTTCCGAATCTTTCACGCGAATCACCGCAATAAGAGAACTGATTTAAAGCATTCATTTCAGTTTCCTTCCTTCAGCATCGAACGAAAAAATGAACGCTGTCATCATAAGAAATTAGGTATTATATTGATTAGCTGGCATTGTATTTTGCTTAGAACTTACCTTACTCGTGCTTGTAAGCAAAGTTTGGATACACTTGACTGTCTATACTTATCAGTAATTCTGTAACTTAAAGGAACAATTTGGAGTATCTACCCAAATATTTTCGTATATTTTTTTAAAGTATTGTTCTCTTAACAAAAAAGTTATTAACCTGTATTTACAACTTTACCCTTTACCTGCGACTTTACCTAACTTTTTAATTAGATAGCACGTATTATTTCACTTTCTGTAGTGGTATAAAGAATATATTGAAGCTTTTCTAAGGGATTTTGAAGTTAAAATTAGTTAATACTTTAATTTAATTGCAGATTTGAAATTAAAAGTTCAATAATTCGATGCGCGAGGCAAATTCGTCATTGTTTATGAAGGGGTTAAGGTTGAGCACACTCAGATTCTTTTTTTGCCAGTGATCTGCACATGAATGTTTTGTGTTTCGTAATAAATTAAAAAAAGTCAAATATATACAGAGAGAGTCAAAAGAAAGTAAACATCCATGATTGATTTAGAATATGTTTTATTTGAAATACATTACTGATTTAAATCAAATTAGATATATACAAATACACAAAATAGATACATGCAATTGTTAACTTATTCATGTAGGATGTAACCACTTGTATATGTTTAATTAAATCAAAGTGGAAAAATAAATAATTCAACTAAAGCAAAAAAATCATCAGATTTCATGCGGAGAAAAAAAAGTAAACAGAAAACACTAACACCGACTAACACAATGAAAGTTGTTATATTAGCATCTGTCTGCAGTCTTTTATATTTTATCATTGCCTTTAATGGTCTAGGCATAGCTAGGACAAGTTGTTATTGGGTTGTTCGGAAAGTTATTTCGTTTTTTTTTGTGAAAATGAAAGACGATTTTCGTATAATGAATAAGCATTTTATTAAATTATGTATTGGCCATTCTGATCCAACACTCTTTGCCATCTTTCTGGTAGTAGCATGATTCCACGCTCATAAAATTTGTGGTCTTTGCTGGCAAAAAACTGATCCAGGTGATTTTTGGCATCTTCATTTGAGGTAAAGGTTTTACCGTCCAAAAAATTTTGCAGGGACCGGAACAAATAATAATCCGAAGCCGCCAGATCTGGAGAATATGGTGGATGGGGCAGTGTATCCCATTCAAGCAGTAAAAGCGTTTGGCGAGTGACCAAACTTGTAAGAGGTCTCGCATTATCTTGGTGTAACACTACATCTTTTCTGTTGATTTAATCTGGCCTTTTCTGTTGAAGTGCATCGTTCAGTTTGTCCAGCTGATGACAGTAGACTTCGAATTAATTGTTGTGTTATCCTGTAAAAGCTGTAAAAAAACCGATTCCTTTAAAATCCCACCAAACAGACAGCATCACTTTTTTTTGATGATATTGGCTTTCGAAATGCTTTGAGCCGGTTCATCTTTTCAGCTCCATGATCATTTGCGTTTGACATTGTTATATACAACGCATTTTTCGTCCCCAGTAATGATGCGCTTTGAAAATGAATCATTTTTGTGACGTTTGAGGAGCGAATCAAAGACATCAACGCGACGACACAAATTTCTCACCGTGAGAACATGGGGAACCCATATATCGAGCTTCGAGGTTAATCCCAGGCCTTTCAGGTGGTCATAAACAGTTGAATTCGATAACTTTAAGATCTCACCGATCTCACATGTTGTTATTCGCCGGTTTGCATCAACTAATGCCTTTATCTTGTCTTTATCAGCTTCAACCGACCTTCCAGAACGTGGTGCATCTTCGACATCAAAATTGCCGGATCAAATTTTGCAAACCAGTTCTGACACTGGTGTATTGTCAACACATCTTCTCCATACACTTCGGTTAATTTCTTTCTGGCTTGAACTGCATTTTTACCTTTTCTGAAGTAAAAAAGTAAAATATGACGAAAATGCTGCTTATTGCTCTCCATATTTAAAAGGGCACCAAACAAAAACTACTGCGTAGAATTAATAGAACTTTTTCACACACAAGCCTTGCAATATCAGCTCTCAAGACATATAATGGTTATGCGGCTTAAGTGTGAAGTTGGTTTCGAAAAAACGTAATTAAGTCCTCTGACATGAAAAAACGAAATTACTTTCCGAACAACCCAATAGTTCGTTAGGTATTTTTATTTTTTTTTTCATTTTCTGTGGCAATTTGTTTTAATTCTTCTTTATTAGAAATGCTTCTTTCACTTACATTTTTCTTAAGATATGTCCCTAAATTTCAAAGGGGATATAGACTGTAGAAGATGGTCCAAAGTCTTTGAAACACAATGAAGTTACTATTCATTCAATATCTTTATTGTTATTTAGGATATTTATCATGTTGGAAGACCTAGCTTTGTGGCAATCACAAATTTACAACAGTAGGGGAAACAGTAGGGTTTTTAAAAAAATATTTAAATTGTCTATTTTGTTAATTTTAGATTCTACAAATACTAAATTATAGACTCCTGCCGCCACTATATACTCCCAGATTTTAACGAATTCACCCCTCATGTATAATTGTCTTAATTGAATACTTATAACTAGATCCTTTTTTAGTTTCCATATTTTTGCAAGATTCTGTGTGTCAAATAATTCAGTTTTTTTTTCTCGTCACTGAATAAAATACACTGATGGAAAAAAAAATCCCAACGCTAGGAAGGAGCTGTGCTAGATAAACGAAATTTGGTAGGCGTGTTTATACATCTGAAAGATGACGTCGATTCAAATTTCGAGCTACGCGCGTAAGTGTGGCGCTAGTAGCGACCCTATGAACATGCAAATGAGGTTTGCTTTAAATAAGCGCTGTAAGGTTCGTGATCGTTATTTACAGTTAAAATTTGACGTAGTGGGTTAATGTTAGTCAAGGATGACTCTGAGAGGACGAAGAAGCCATTATCAACATTTTACTGAGTTTGAACGAGGTCGTGTTGTAGGGCTACGAGAAGGTGGTTTTTCTTTCCGCGATATTGCTGAAAGACTTGGCAGGAATTAATCCACTGTGCATGAGTATTGGCGGCAGTGGTCAAGGGAAGGTACTGCCTCAAGAAGACCAGGTTCCGGGCGGCCACGTGGTACTACTGAGAGGGAAGACCGTCGTATTCGGCATATGGCTATGGCTAATCGTACTGCGTCTGCAGCTAAAATTCGAATTGCAGTTGGCACCACAGTGACACAACGAACTGTTACAAATCGGTTACTTCAAGGACAGCTCCGAGGCAGACGCCCTGTACAGTGCATTCCACTGACTCCAAACCACTGCCGTTTGCGACGTGAGTGGTGTCAAGCTAGAGCTCATTGGAGGACGGAGTGGAGATCTGTTGTGTTTTCTGATGAAAGCCGGTTCTGCCTTGGCCGCAGTGATAGCCGTTTGTTGGTTAGAAGGAGGCCAGGTGAACGCCTGCTAGTGACCTGTCTGCGGCCTAGACACACAGGGCCTACTCCTGGAGTTATGGTTTGTGGAGCAATTTCGTATGACAGCAGGAGCACTCTCGCGGTTATCTCAAGCACCCTGACTGCAAATTTGTACGTCAGTCTAGTGATACAACCTGTTGTGCTGCCATTCATGAACAGCATTCAAGGGGGTGTTTTCCAACAGGATAACGCTCGCCCTCATACCGCTGTTGTAACCCAACATGCTCTACAGAGTGTCGACATGTTGCCTTGGACTGCTAGATCATCAGATCTTCCTCCAATCGAGCACGCATGGGACATCATTGGACGACAACTCCAGCGTCATTCACAACCAGCATTAACCGCCCCTGCATTGACCGCCCAAGTGCAACAGGCATGGAACTCCATCCCACAAATCGATATCCGACACCTGTACGACACAATGCATGCACGTTTGCATGCTTGCATTAAAAATTCTGGCGGTTACACCGGTTACTAATGTACCAACATTTCACATTTGAAATGGCTCTTCTCGCCAATGGCTCTACCTGTGATCTTGAAGCTTTCATCAATTAAATATGTTACCTAGACAAATGTATTCTTAAAATTTCATTACTGTACAATAATTTTTTCTTGGTGTTGGGATTTTTTTTTCCATCAGTGTATTGTTATAAAAATTAAGGTACTTTTTGACAAAAACTCTGGAAGAAACATAAAGAATCTAAAGATTTAACCTGCAGTTTCAAAAAACCAAGCAGTATTAGGATAGCCATCAAGAAGCCAGTGAGCAAGTTCCATACCATGATAATGCTAAAGCTTAAGGATGGAAAGTCATTTATAAAGCCATAAATCTATGAAAACACACAGAATGTAATCTTGCCATGCTTGTGCACTTCAGTGGAGGAAATAAAATTCAAGCTCTGTGTTGCATAGTATACAGCCTATGAAATCCTAGATTATAAGCTGAAAAGTGTGCTTAAAATGTATAAATTACCTAGAAACTGAAAACTATAGAGTCTGCAGCTCGCTAAATTATATTTCGTAAACTTTGAGAATCAAAATGTCATTTTCGATGTAACATATGATGCAGATTGTCTATAAGCCGAAGGATGAAGATTTTACAGTTCGAGAAGTAATGTTTTATAAACAACGAGCATATCTGTGAAAAACACTTTTTTAATGCAATATATGATGTTTTTTGGTAAAGTTATATTCCATATTTAAACATATTGATTTTTTAAATATATGTGTGCATATGGAATCCAAGAAATATTTTGCCAAGAAATATGCTATGAAAGATCCATGGAATCAAATTTGTTAAAAAGACGAATAAAGCTCCACGTTTGAAATTATACAAATACTTTGGGGAAATAGATTAGATCAAATTTTAGAAACTGAAGAATATGTATATGCACACATATTTATCTCACTGAAACGTGTTGAATTTCTGCTCTATATTGAATGTGCATTGTTATAAAATAGTTTAAATCTCAGGACCCGACTTAGCCTAATTGGGGGCCAGGGTAAACATTTCTTTTCTCCCCCCCTCCACTTCCTCTCTACTTCAGTAATAAAAGACCAAGTATAGAAATTGTCTATGGTATTTTTCGATTTGGGTGTAAAATACCATATATGGCCCCCACATTAGAATACCCGGTCCCCCTCTAATGTGGGGGCCAGGGGAAACTGTCCGTATGCCCCTTCCTTAGTCAGGCCCTGTTAAATCTATTTCTGCCGAAAGTAATATATTAAGGAAGAAAATGTGACTTAAATGCAGTACGACATACAAGTCATATTATTACATGATGCAAGTTTGATGTCATACTTAACATGTAATAAAACATTAAAAAAATGAAAGGTGTTTCAAAATGAAAATTAAAATAAAGCTAGAGCAAGATATCATTTCATTTTTCTTTCATTCGTTTCATTTCAATCACAGGAAAAAGAGACCACCCAAATAGCTGTGAAGTTCCCAACCAGCTTGAAGATTTATACACCTGTTGAAACCTTCTGAAAGTTGTCCACCTGATTATTCAGTTTCTTTCAAAGGTAACCAACTAAATAAATCATTGAGTTCGGACATCGTAGACCGCATGAGGACAGAGTAGCTCTAATCCTTTGGTTTGTAGTCAAAAAGTAACAATAGGTATGGACAGGAATCGAACATTGTAAAGAAAAAATATAGGAAAGGAGGGGTGTTAACTGAAGGGTCTTTTCGTCTGCCAATTCTTCGATTTTTCATTCTGTCACTATGTAAGTCTAACACCCGCTGCGCAATCCCCATCTGAGTGTTGACGGGAGGATATACAACCACACCCCTGAGAAGTAAAGGGAGAAGGGGTGTTAGCTGTTGGCAAATCCTAGTTTTTGTGAAGAAATTTATGGCTTGACCATGCTGCCTTGGAGTCTGGAGTCAATTTTTCTGCTATTTTTTATAAAAGACGATAAAGAAAATTAGTAAAATATTCAGTCCTGATTCAATTATAATTAAAATTTCAGCTGTGAGATCCATGACGTAATAATAACCACCACTTGTTAACACTGTACAAGTGATGGCTGCCAAGTACATATGGAATGATTGTTTATTACTATGAATTTGAAGGTTTTACAACAATAAAACTTCTATCCAAAGACAGACAAACGCTATCGGTGATTTTATGATAGATATTAAATGTATATTTATTACAAAAAAGCTAATATTTGTAACAAAATTTAACATGATATATATCAGATACATATTATAGAAAAGTTAGTATTTGTTAAAAGTTAGTATATTCTGGCTACTATGCATACTCGATTTCCTTTTCTTGACAATTCTTATTTTTTTACAGTTTTATTTCACAATATAGATATTATAATAATTTGCAAATTCGCGAACCAGACTTTTGACGTTCTATTTTATCTAAGACATAAAAGTAATATGGTTCACATTTCAAAAAGTAAATTGTAAAATGGCGTTTACAGCCATATGCAAATATGCAAAGGCATTCCAGAAATTTCTATGGCTATTTCCATCAACTACCAATATGAAATTGAAATTTAATTCTTCCTGACTATTGTCATCAGTGTATAGATCTGAATAATTTTCATGTCACAACATGAAAGTAGAGTAATAAAAGGCGGTGGGTGGGTGGAGACAAGACTATCATAGATGAACTTGCAACAGTGTTAAGAGAAGTGAAGAAGAAAACTTTTAGCACTTTTTAAAGTGAAATACTATAAATAAACTTTTTAAAATGCCTTTCTTCAAGTCCAATTTGCATTTTTTTTAAAACCACCGGTAACAGTTGGAGATGAAAAAATCATGTTATGTTCCGCATGCTGATACCTCACTTTAGGCTTCTTGTGCCTAGAATTAATTTTTTCTGCTTAACCACCTACGCATACAATGACATATGTGAGATGCATTGAATTATGGAGTTTGAATTTTCAATCTGCAATTTAATGAAGGTTTAAAGTTATTTAAAATGCAAAGAGAAACAAGCTTGGGAATGCTTCAATGTCTCAAATGGTCCTTATTACCAGGTAGTAGAGGTAACTCGACCTCAATTGATTAATATAAACAAACTACATGAGAGGCAAGAACCACCCACTATATTATCACCTGACATATTATAAAATTGTAAAACTTTATTTATTTAATAAGAAAATACTTGTTGCTCACGCTAATGTCTAGATTTAGAGCACAAAAAGCGCTTATTTATTAGACAGTAAATTCTGGAACTGTGATGTAGCGAAAGAGGGGGAAAGAGAGCCTCATTATTCGTAACTATCGCTTAATATTTCATTGGAAAAAATTGGTTAAGAGGCTCCTATATAAACTCGAAACGGCAAGATTTCATCGAAATCGAATGCTACATCTTTCAGTAATTTCATGTTCTGAGCTCTCGTTAAAAATAATTTTACAAAATCATCAGAAATGAATTGACGGAGATTTTGCAAAGATTTCATGAATTTTTAATGAATTCATCAAATCAACAGAAATTCAATTATGAAAATTAAGTGACCAGCGTATGTGATGCTGAGCTTAGAATGTTTGAAGACCTGATAATGGATATTCTGTTTATCATAATGTTTATAAAAGCAGTCTTATTATATTATATGTGAAATGAACATTTGTTAATCATGTTATTAGTTCTTTATAAAATCGCACATTGAGTGATGTCCATCAACGGCCGTTGCCAATTTGTTCGCTAAGGTATAATCGGGATAGACAACACGTTTTTCGAAATCAGGAATCTGATAATGCATACTTCCCCTTTAAATATTTGGAAGGATAGAGGAAAAATTTTTGTTGAGGGAATCGATTCAAAAAAATAAATTCAGGAAAGAGGTATGAGGTAAAAATCTTTAATCCTACTTATAGAATTATCTAAATTCGATAGCAGTGGTAAGATTTCATCAAAATCGAATATTACATCTTTTAGTAGTTCCACTTTCTGAGATCCCATTAAAAAATGACCTTGCACAACCATCAGAAATGCACTGATGGTAATTTTGCAATGATTTGGAGTATTTCTGATGAATGATGAATTAATCAAATCATTATAAATTATATAATGAACATCGACCAGCGTATTTGATGCTCAACTTTCCATATCTAGGATTTTCCAGTCCCTAACAATTTATATTATGTATATTGTAAACAATTTTTATAGGAATAGGCATATTATATTATGAGTGCAATGAACATTTGTTGATCATGCAAGTAGTTCTTGATAAAATTGCACATTGTGTAATGTTCATCAACATCCATTGCCACCGGCGTCGTGAATTTGGGGTAGCGCATCTTCCCTATGATCTAGGTACCCTGGGTTCGAGTACTGGTTCGGATATGTTTTTTTCCCCCTGTGTTCTATCTGTGAAGTGTGAGAGAAAGCCTTTTTTAAAAAAGGGGGGTTATGGAAGCGTGTGTGTGAGTGTGATCTTCATATAAGCTAGAAATCAGACTTCTTCCTTCAGGTGTTCAGGGCCCTTCACTCTTAGAGGCTATTGCATAAACTCTGCTTAAAGTAGGCTTTGTCAAGTGCTATAAGCAACAGTAACCTCCTCTGCCAGTTGGTCTGTTAAGGTACAGCCGGTATGGGCATCACATTTTTGGAAATAAAGTACTTGATAATGCATACTTCCCATTTCCATATCTGAGGTGATCCTCGTTGAGTGAATCGATTCAGAAAAATAAATTTAGAAGAGGGATAGGAGGTAAAAATCTTTAAATCTACTTGCAGCATTAAATAATGAGGAAATTTGCAATCTATTATACAGCATGACACGATATTTTTCTGCTCATAATCTTCCCAGTTGAAAATTCAAAAATCTAATAATGTAGATTCCATTATGGAATGATCACTTGTTAGAAATAAGGAATTTAGCAAAATGATAGTGCATAAATTTTCTTTTCTTTGTACATAAATCATCATTCAAATGGAACGATCTTGCAAAAATCTGGTTTCTATAAGGAAAGAATTCGTTTTTCCATTTATTTTCATCACTTCTTAAAAAGAAAGTATATGCATTTATCAGATGGCTGTCGCCGTTTTACCATTTTTTATGTGCTTGCTGAGACAACTGACAGAATGAAATTAGTTGAGAGATGAGAAGTCGATAAGCAATGTAGAAAAACATACACTTTTCCTGTTACATAAAATAATACTAAGTGCGAGTAAGTTATCATAGCACGCCTAACGATGATGTTTTGACTTGCGTAATAACGATCCAATTCTAAAACGTTATTTGCGTTTATTACAGCGTTGTCATCTATTTGTTTGCCAAAAAACAACGATTTTTTGTAAAATATGTCATAGATTTTCTTATAATAAGATATAAATTTAAAATATATTGGCTCTTGATGATAATGTAATCGAAAGCATTGAAACAAAGTCACACTTGATGATATTGCTTTTTATATCGTAAAAACGTGATTTAACAGCATGTGCGAAAATTTTGTTGGCAAAACATCTTATTCAGAGAAGATATAGGATTTTTTTTAGGGTGAAGTAGATGTGTCAAAATTATTTTATCGTTTAATTATTGTAATGGAAACTAAGAAAAATTTCGTTGGGTTGCCTCCCCTTTAGAATATTGTATACTATTACAAATAGTGCTTCATAAATTACTGCAAGTCTGTGAATAAATAATAAAAAATGTGATGAACCTCTTTCTGTCTACTTATTTGTTTGCTAACTCATTAATAGGATAAAAATTAGTCACACCAACCAACTTGTTATCTTATTATGATAAAAGAAGGTAGTGTTATTTGAAACTAAATATGAACAATAAAAGCAAATCATACTGATTGTTTAGCAATGTCTGCAGATCAAATTAATTGGTGAAATCGTTTTAGTTGTTAGTGCTACAGATTTACTATCATTGTCCATTTAATCCTTAAATGCATAGTTAATTGTTTTGGTTTTTTTTTAAAAAAATCCCTTATTATAAGAAAATAAAGGAAGGTTAAGTAAAAAATAAATACAAAAAGGCTGTATGTAGACTTTAAACAGCATACAGTATGTGCCAACAATCTAGCTTATAAATGATATAATTTTCAAGCATTAATACTTACATGACAAAAGGTGAGAACTAATTTTTTAACATTTAGATCACTCCTTTATAGGAAACTGAACTGTAGAAATTATCTCTTCAGATAATGTACTAAACTTTATCACCCATTCATTTAAATGTTAAAACTAACCCAAATGTCAACGTTGTATGTTATTGTCTGTGGTTACCAACCTGAGTTCGGAAATGGACACACTCAGGTTTTTGAATAAAATTAAATAGAATTGGACGTAGACAATTGGCAGTAATGAGCCTTTAAAGTTTAAGTCATGTCGGGATGCGTGCTGATCTAACTTCATCATTATATATCGTCCAAGATAAATCAATATTTCTCGATACATTACGATTTTATTTTTTATTTGTTGTAATAATAAATTATAAATAAACTCAAATATTATGTTGACATTAGAATTTTGGCAAAAAAATTTTCAATTATGTGATAAGAGTTATTTTCGTTTTTCTCCTTCTAATAAAATAATTAAAACATAATGATATAAGTCTTTTCAATTAAGAATGTTGAAATAGTCTTTCGTTTCAACTATGTCTGAATTCCTCAATATAGCATAGAAATTTATTTCTTAAATTATGTAGAAATTTTTTAAGTGATGAGTTTTAGTACTTATTTAGAAAATTAGAGGCCTGTATAGGCTTCACATATGCACTAATTCTGCATATTTTTTAGTTACTAAATTATGTAGTTTTGATGAATCGCGAATTCTAAACATAAAATTTTACGTTATGAAAAATTATTTCAATATAAATAACATAATTTTTTGTTTAAAAAGTATTTATGACGGATTAAGTTTAAATTAGAAGATGAATTCAATTCTAAATAAAATGATTATAACTAAAGAAGTCTGAGGACAAACTTTCAGAAATTAAAAATAGTAATCTCGAAATGTGTATGAATATTAAATATTATTGAGTATTAATGCATTTATGAAAGGATACTCTAATACTTCATGAATTTAAAAAACACACAATTTAGGGAATTAGAATACATAAATAAATAAAACAAAAATTCTTGTCTTAAAAATACTTAAAAATAATGAACATAAAGTGGTTCAAACAAAAGGCGTATGCTTCTGAATATTATAAGAATTATTTCAAAATTTTAATAGCATGATTTATTCTATCAGCATTTAGTTAAATTTCAAAGATTGGATTCTAAAACTGAAAATTATTATGTTACACAGGGTCATATAAAAACAATTACAGATTGAAAAATTAATCTTAAAAGATAATCTGTATCGTAAAAATAAAATACTTCAACAACAACAACAAAAATCTTAAATAATTCAGATGGAAGACAGTTGTTAGTTAATTCAAAATACTGAATATTTGAAAAGAAAGTTTTAAAAAAATTGAATTGGGTGTTTAAAACAAGTTTAACACGCTTTTCAATTATATGATCTGAAATAAATCCATAAAAAAGCATCGATTGACCATATATAGGCATATATGATTCTAACATATAGTGGCATCAACATTGCTCATTTTAACAGCATAGAATTATTTCATTACCATGATACCTGATTAAGAAGGAAAGTGTTGCGAAATGTTAGTAAGACTAATTCTCAATGCTCTTTAATGTTTAATCAGCATTGAATGCTCCATCAAAGCATCAAAATCGGAATTGTTACAAAATGACAAATGAACAGATTTATTACTAAAAATAATTTTATCAAAAGTACAAAATGAAATAAATTAATAAATATATTATATTATGTATATATTATTACAATCTTTTAAAATTTGGAAAAATTAGACATTTTTGAATATATATGAATAGAAGCATGTGAAATAAAAAGTAAAAATAATAATCACCATAAACGTCCCAAAACATATTTAACTGAGATACAATCCGAAATAAGTTCGAATAATAAAATTCCAGTTCATTAACTTTATATAATCTGTTTCCAATATTGGTTGCAAAAACGGAGCTAATAGATCAAATATATTTGATAAATAGCTCTATTTAAAACCTAACTGTAATTCTGTATCAAATTTGGATGAAATCCGTTAACGAAGTACTTGCATTTCTGCCAGACTTATAGAAGGACATGATAACTCAAAAAACACCATGATAAAAGTTATTTAATTAAATAATAGAGGAAATTTATTTAATTAAATAATTAGCATCAAACTTGGAATCATTCAAGAAAGGTTGACAATCTGTTGACCTATCTATCCATGCGTACATGAATATAATAACTCAAACCAGTAGCGGGCCACATGGATGAATTTTAGCATATTATTTTTATGTACTTTTCCATTAATTAGGGTTGAAATACTCCAATAATTTGGGATTAGTTTATCTGCTATTTATACTACATTGTTACAACGTCGAAAATATTCGCCTATAATAAAATGCTTTGTAAGAACTGAAGCCAGTATTTTAACTTCATGGCTATTGCTCCCTTTATTCTAACACTAGCGGCTCAACGAGATGCATCACTGACATTGGGCTATTATTTTTATTTCATTGGTACGATGTCGCTTATATTAAGCGAGAACTGATACTACTCTTTCAGTTTGACGACAGCTGGTACCATATTGATGGAAAAATTGCAGTCTTTACTCCAAAGCTGTAAATGCAAGTCTAAATCCTTCAAGGATAAATTAGTCCATTCTATTCAAAATTGGAGTGCAATCGATCAAAAGGAAGAAATTCAAAATGACAATCCAATTCCATTCACAAAATATCTTCTTAGCTAATCACAAAATATCTTCTTAGCTAATCACAAAATATCTTCTTAGCTAATCACAAAATATCTTTAATATGGAAATTCGAAGAGAGGACACTTCAGATTTTCAAACTAGGTGACATATTTATCCCTTCTTCCCTTCGATGCCTTTTTGACCACTTTACTTGATATCCAACGCAGCAGAACACATCATTATCTTAGCTTATCTAGACAGATCAGTATTTGTCAGTAAGGATATGAATATCCCTCACCCCATATGGGCATGTTCGCGGTATATAATAGACGCACGTGTGTGGTCTCTATGACATTTTATGAAAGGGTTAGAATAAGGTTACAATAAGAAAGCAGATCTGTTTCGTGTTATGCACGGTAAAAGAAGAAGATGTGAAAAACGCATGAAACATTAACATGATTGAGTGGATTATTTGTCGGAAAGAGATACAATTTCCTCATGTTAGAAATGCGAAATATTATTAGTTTTACTTTGAGTTTCAAAAAGTTTGATGATGCTTATAGCAATGATGTTTGAGATAAACTTGTCTCAAATGTTTGTGATACTGATAATTTTTTTTTATTGATGAAATTTAAAAAGTTTTTGTAGCAAGATAAGTTTATATTTAATATATATTTTCCTTGTGTTTTACAAACTTTTTTAATATATTTAAAATTTCTAGGTTTTTTAAAAAAATGCTTACGTTTGTATTGTCTGAAAAAAAATCTAAAAGATTTGAATCTTTAATTCGAAGCGTTGAGGATAATAAGTGTTCAAGCTATGCAATTGTAGTATTATTGATACTGAAATAATTACAATATGATAATATCTTACTATGCTAGTACTCCTTTTATATAATTTAGCTAGGAATAGTGATATTTTCGAAACTTTCTCACTTATTCTCTTATAAAATTTTTTCACTTCCTAAACAATATTAAAAACATTAAAAGTGTCAAACATTAAAATTATGAATCTTTTTCATGACTGTGAACAACAAGAACACTCAGAATTTTATTTTCAAATTCTTGAGCTATAATATGTGATCATTCGTTATAAAGCGAAAAATATCGAATTTACTTTTTAAATGCCCCCTCCTATTTTTTTTGGCGGAGTGAAGCCGAAATTTCACACAGAACTACAAATTAGAAAAACGATTACATACTAAATTTATTTTAAATTGATGTATTTTTGAATTATTTTCATGCATGAGAAAGTGCGGGCCAACAGACGGTTAATCTCTTGATAAATTTTTTTCAAAATTTGATGCGGATCATTATTTTAGATAACGAATACATATCCATCATTTGACGATAATTTCAATAATGCTTACTATTTTGAAATTACAAATAAATGTCGATTATCCAAGCGAATTAATAATTTGAATATATGAATTAATTATACTGATTTCCCTGCTCTCACCCTTTGTTACACCTTGGAGACTTAAATTAGAGTATAAATTTTTATATTGTAGCTGATTAAAATTGTAATTAAAATATAATTTTAATCTTAATTCCTGATTAATTACACATTATTATCTTAATTTAACCCAGAAATATTTCATTCTAAAATGTTCTCTTATTTCGGGATCTAATTCAACTTTTTTTTATTTAATCCTTCTTAATACGCTGTCTTGAAAACTGATCACTTCAGCATTTTTTCACGTTCCGAATAAAAACCATTAACACTTTACAGTATTCTTTCTAAGTTTCCAATCCTAAATCGACACGTGTCAAAGAAATCTATTCAAAATGTATTGTAAAAACCAAGAAATGGGAAATTTCGGCCTCTTTTGCTCTTTCGTAGTGATGTAGATTGCCTTATTTCTTATTACTTATGCGTAATTCCTTCAATAAATTATAAATTCCCCGAAGTAAAATATATCTAAGTTTTATAATTTCTCAAATCTTTTCCATCCGGCCATATTATATATATATATATATATGTCAGTCTGAAGCTATATTTCAAAAGTAGAGTTTAAAATTTTGTGATAGGACTAAATATATAGCTCGGAATAGGCGATTCGTATAATAATCAGAGCGCGTGTGGGGTCTAACTTCCGGGTACTCTGCTCAGCAGGATTCAAGAGGGCAGAATTGAAATGACAAGCCTGATGCCTCTTCTTTGTTAAAACACCGAAGAACCTTCATGTGCAAAACTTTGCCATATCTCCCATACAGAGATGATTGCAGGAAACTATAACAATAGTTTAAAATCGGCGCAAGTTGAACTTCTGAGAGGACGATACGAAACTCGTCACATTCAGAATAACTCTTAAATCTGACTAAAGTAATAAAAAATATTCTTTAAAAAAACCCTTTAAAGTTTTAATATATTATGGAATGTAAAAAAAATGTGTCACAAATTTCAATATGTATTTCACCGAATTCTTTTAATAGTCAACTAATGAGTAGTAAGTGGCTGTTATTAACTATTTTTAATATCAAGAACTATTTAGAAAAAGCCTTTTTACTAGCCATTTGCAATTTTATTTTTATCTTTCGCCTCTATTTTTCAATGAGCAAATATATATATTTTTTCTTTCTATAAAATGTGTAAAAAATAGCATTTCTATAAAAAATATTTTTATCCTCTAAATTCATTCATTAATAAGAACAGATTTAGATTAATCTTTACGTACAAGAGACCCAAACTCCAGGGTCCAATCATTTTTTTCAAAGAATTATTTATTTTTATGAATGAAATGTTTTAATTCTGGAAGAAATCCGTTAATGATACAGTGAACTTAATTAGCCATCTTTGCGAATTTTTTACATATGAAATTCTTTAGGCATATGTATAAATAAATATGTAAATAACTCAAATTTCTTTTTAAATAGTTGTTGAAATAAAATATTATTTTTAAAAAATTAAAGGATGTAATTTTTTAAAAGTTTATATATATATATATATATATATATATATATCTGTGTGTGTGGTAAATTAATTCCACGAGAGGGCGCTCAGCACTTCTTCCGGTGTTAACCAGCAGTCAGAGGGGAGAGTGCAGAAAGTTCACTAAAGAGGATAGCCAAGAAGATAACATTGTTACTTTTTCCTATTTAGTGACAATGTTACAACGTCAGTCGAGAAGGAAACCGTTGATCCTCTTAAAAGAGTTGAAACTGGAATTCTTGTGTTGGAGAATTCGTCTGCAAATGCCCTAAGTACCACGCGTAGGTGGGAAAAATCAAGTAAAACATCTTCTACTGTCAATCTCCATGCCATTTGAATCCCTTCTTCATCAATGAAACTTCCTTTGTAAAAATAATCAATGCTAATCAAGCAATAAACGAATAAGCTAAACCAGTGGACGGATGCATTAAAACCCATCACACCCCCAACCATGGGTGCTGGAAGCCGGTGAACAGCAAATTTTAAAATGTACTGTGTTACTTCAATTATATATTTATTCTGCTTAGTTTTTGAAAATGAATATTTAAAATTAATCTAAAGAAATGTGATTTAAAAATTCTTGCCGAAGAACTTGGTGAAACTGTGCAAGAAAATGCTAAAATTTTTTAACTTAAAGACCAATTAAAAATACTAATGAGTTCAAAACGGATCAAGAATTTGTCCGTGCTGTCATTAAGTCGATCGTTGCGAATCAGTCGGCTAAGGCAGTTAATGAACAATCCAAGTTAGAAATTGAAAAAATGAAATTGGCCCGACTTGAGAAGGAGATTGAGCTAGAAAAATTGAGAAAACATTCATTGCCTGCTGAGCGAACAAACGCATCTTTTAGTGTTGAAATTTCAATAAAAAGTGTTTAAATACTAAAAACTTCTGTTCATGAGGAACACGAGGCATTGCATTTGTTTTTTTATGTCTTTAGAAAAGGCTTTTACTACTAAAGATGGTCCAAAAGGCTTACAAGCCGAAATACTAATTAATTTGCTCGGGGATAAAGTTAATGTTTTAACCTATGCAAGTGAGGAAGAATTGTGGGATTACGGAAAACTAAAAGAATTATTTTTAGCCGGATTCTGGTCGACACCTTGTGAGTGTCTCAGTAATTTTAAAAATGTTCAACGTTTACAAAACGAATCGTATGTACAGTTTGCATCGCGATTGATTGCAGCATTTGAGTATTATTGTCAGGTTAAATAAGTAAAAAAGGAATTCAAAAATTTATGTGATCTAATTGTTGCGGATAAATTATATGAAACATTAAATTTCAGAACAAAAGAATACATAAATATCCGCACAGGAAAAAGATGGTTTCCGCCAACTCACTTAGGTCGCGAATGCGATTTTTTTTTTTTTCATCTCGTGGTAAATCTTTAACTGAAATAAGTAATTCTAAAGTTCACGTTAATGAAACGAAAGCAACAGGATTTCAAAAGCAAGCGATGAAAAATGAGTCATTTTATCGAAACAAAATTCAGAATGTTAAATCGGAAAGGATTTGTTAGCTCGTAATGTCCGAAATAGTTAGATAAATCTGCAAATGAAAGTGTGACAGGAAATAAATTTGTTATATCGGGAATCGGAGCTAAACCAAAAAATATGCTAGAATATATTGATATTTTTGTGGATGAGAAAAAAATAAATTTTCTAATAGATTCAGGAAGTCAGCTTATAGTTGTAAATTAATTTTTTCCTACTAAAAAAACAGTTGGAAATATACAGATTCGAACTTTTTTTGGAAATGAAGTTTCTGCTCAAACTGCAATTTTCTCATTGGCTTTTAATGAAAAATGTAAACCTATTGAGATTGAAGTGAACAATTAAGTGAATGAGTGAACAATCAGTAATGGAGGGAGCTTTCTCGCCAAAATGTTTGCATCTTCAGCAAAATGAATTGTCGAGCACTGAAAATAAACAGATCGATTCTATTGAGACTAAACTTCCATTTTTTGCAGCGGTAATTGAGAACGAATCATTCGATATTAGTCAGATTGTAGATGATTGTTTACACGATCAGGTTCTGCAATTGGCAAAAAATTATGACCCATCTAAACAACCTCGAGAGACAGATATGCGATTAAACGTTGTATTAAAAGACGATATCCCAGTTCGGCAACAGCCCCATAGAATGCCTTTCACTGAACAAAAAACTGGTTGACAAACAAATTGATGAATGGTTTCAAATGGGTATTATCAAACATTCTTGTTCTGAATACGCATCTCCAATTTTGTTGTGTAATTTTTTGTTGTGGTACACATAGGATATTTGTGGGTTTCAGACAACTGAACAAAAAAAGTAGTCAAAGATTCTTTTCCTATTTCTCAAATGGTGGAGGTTATCGATCATTTAGAAGAGGCAAAAGTTTTCTCAACAGATTTAAAAAATGTATTTTTTCAAATTCCAGTTGAGGGAAAATGTACCAAATATTTGGCATTCATTTGTCATGTAGGTTTATTCGAATCTGTAAGGACTACATTTGATTTGTCTACAAGTCCTAGTGTATTCTTATTATTCATATATAATATTTTCAGGGATCTGATAAGGGATAATACAATCGTAATTTATATGGATGATTTCATTAGACCCTTCCGTAATGAAACAGAGGGTTTGGAAAAACTTAAACGTGTTTTAAAAGTGGCTTCTGAATATTTATTAGAAATTAATTTTAAAAAGTGTCAATGAACTCATTCAAATGCTGAAAACTATGGTCGAGAAAGGACCCAGAGATGATTATTGTATAGAAGATGATGTCTTGTATGTACAGGTAAATCGACGAGAACTCATCGTTGTACCAGAAGCGAAGGAAGCCTGAAATAATTCGCGGAATTCACATCAAAGCATACACTTTGCTCTGCAAAATATTGAAGATTTGCTGAAAAGAGGCTTTCATATTTCGAAGGCAAAACAAAAACAAAAACAAAAAACGTCCTAAGGAATTATGTTGATTGCCTCCTCTGTAACAGAAAACGAGGCAAAGAAGGTCTTTTGAATCGAATTCCGAAGGACAATATGTCTTTGAGCACATATCATATCGATTTTATTGGTTCCTTACCATCTACAAGCAACAGGTAACAATATATATTTACAGCGGTAGATGAAATTCATCAAATTCATTTTGTGCAAGCAAGAGGTTTCCCTTTGATGCATTCATCAAATTCCTGTTAAAGCAACATCAGCAGCAGAAGCATTCAAGACAAAAACTCAAGATACAACAAGTAGTCTTCAAAATCTTTCGAGAATTATTTCCAACAGATTTTCTGCTTTTACTTCTAAAGAATTTGAGGGTTAGTGCAAAAACGAAGGCATTCAACATGAACAGATCACCACAAGAGTGCCAAGAGCAAATGGTTAGGTAGAAAGAATGCATGGAACAGTACTTTTCAGTACTTGCAAAACTGTCAAAATACTATCCTGCCAAATGGTTCTTGTTCCAGACATTCAACGAAAGCGATGTGGTAAATTAATTCCACCAGAGGCCACTCAGCACTTCTTTTGGTGTTGACCAGCAGTCAGAGGGGAGAGTTCAGAGAGTTTACTAGACCAAGAGGATAGACGGACGTGCGCAAAGAAAGGTCGTGACCGAAAAACTTTGAGACATAATCCTCTAAAAGTGTCGAAACTAGAATTCTTGTGTTGAAGAATTTGTCTGCAAATGGGCTATGTACTAAGCGTAGGTAGGAAAGATCAAATGAACATTGTCTACTGTTAATATCCATGTCATTTAAATCCCTTCTTTGTCAATGAAACTTCACTTGTAAAAACTGTTAATCAAGCAATAAACAAATAAACTAAACAAGTGAACTGATGTACCCATCACACACACACACTCACACACATATATATATTGTTACAAACCTGTAATTTCGCTTTTCCGCACTGATAATATCATCGTACAGAAGACAAATTTGCAGTCATCTGTATTGGATGGTGCCCAGGTCTGATGTCAGAGCTTAGCGACAAAATGTACCACCTTTAAGACATTACAAGAGATAGCTTTGGGTTGAAGCGGGCTGTCTTTGAATTCCAAGTCGTCGTCATTGATTTGGAGAAGTGCGGTTACGGTAGACCTGAGAAGACCTGAATAGAGAGGTCTTGAACGTAGGAGTCTCCGAGAGAGTACAGGAGTATCGGGAGGAGTACTGGATCGCTGTGTGCAGTCGGCGTGTCTTCTGCCGTTTCCTGACTGTGTCGTCGACTGAGTAGACCTGAATTGAGAGATCTTGAAGAGGAGCCCTGAGCGGAGGAGTCTTCGGGAGATTACCAAAGCAACGAAGGAGTACTGAGCTACTGTGTGGCGTATTCTGACGAAGCCTGTGTCGTGTGTCGTAGCCCGTTGTGTCGTCGTCGGGAATGGAGCAGTCCTGAAATGAGGAGTTGTCCCATTGTGTTAAGTAGTGAGTCGGCAGCGAAAGCATGAAGAGACAGAGGAGTAGTTTCAGCATGTTTGGGAGAGACTTACTTGAGTGTAGAGATAATACCTTAAAGATTTCCTCACCTGCTGAATCCTGTCTGGCCGCTTTGTGATCTGTGGACGTTGTCACTACAGAATTTCTGCATGTGGATTACTATTTGCAGTAGAGTACTGCTGTGTGCTGTCTTGTGTGTTCGTCTCTTCTGTATATAGTTGTCTTCTCTACATAGTTGTGCTGTAAATATTTATCGCCTCTGTGCTATCCTGTCTGAATATTGTAAATAAACATTGTCTGTATTGTATCTTTTACTAAAGGACTGATCATTGTGTGCTCTTATCTTCTCTCACGTCATACACACCCACTATACAGGTAAATGAACTCGACGGATTAGGATAGTAAGAAGTATAGAAAATCCTTAAAAATATATTGTTTACAGTGCTAATATATTTAAACATCTAATTTAAATCCAAAACAATTTCTAAAGTTTTAATTTAACCCATATTAAATTGTCATTTCCTGATCCGATTCCCCGTTATCTACTTAATTAATTCAAGAAATGCTTTGTAAAATGTTTACGCAGCTATTCTCACATTGCGAGTAATCGACAAAAGTTATTGCTGATCTAAACCAAAATTTATATGAACTTAGCTATACTTATTGAATTTTCACAAGAATTTATATATTTTTCTGTACTAAAATTGCATTTTGATTATCTAAAAAAAAAAAATTGAAACAACAATTGCACACCCTATTACTTTGAATTTCCTATTCCAATATCTTTTTGATTAAAGTAAAAAAAAAGTGTTTTCTTAACTTTGATCTTTTAAATATTCGTTTTATTGTATAATATATCTTATAACACTATTTTAGTTGAATATAAACATTTATTTTAGTAAAGAAACGATAAGAATAAAACTTCGTATTTCTGTCCATCTTTGCTTATTTCAAAGTCCACTACTCCTTCAAATGAATTTTTATTCTTGCCCATCTGCTGCATTGTGTTTGTACAGAGGAGCAAAATTTATGAAAGTCGTCTCCGAAAAGAGCTGTGTTTGTGCAATTTCAACACAGACTGAGACTGAACAACAATTTGCGAAGCATTATAAGAAGGAATTAAAAAGAAATATATTAAATAAGCTCAACAGCAGTTCCCTCAAGTTTTTCGAAAGAACAGGGTGGTTATAATTAAAATTCTACTTTGGAATGGTCATAAAAGAAAAGCTACTGGAATAAATATTGCCAAATTTGGTAATGGTTTAAAGGTGATCATAGGAATTTATTTTCCGCCAAAGAAAAAAGCACACACCACCAGGGGGAAATGGCTCTGTATCCAATATTGTTAAACAAAGTAGGAAAAAATGGGTTAAATCATTTCTGAAAAGTGTCACAAAGCATATTCAATATGGCGTCCACCATTTTTTGAAAGCCTGTTAAATCGCATTACTGCATTCTCAACAGTAGCTCTTAGCATATCAGTAGGAATGTTATGTACATGTCGGTGTACCTCATATTTCTGTTCCTCCAAATTGTTTAGAATATCGCCCTAAACAATGCTTTTGTGATAATACACATTGAACAGATTATTTTGTAACACGTTTCCGAAACGATTAAACACATTTAAGACCAGTGTCTTCATGCCGTATTTTGTTTAACAATATTGTATACAGCACCATTTTTTCCCTTGTTGTGAAGTTTTCGAATTTTTTCTGGCAGAAAAGAAATTTCCATGACCTCCTTTAAACTATTACCAAGTTTGATAACATTTGGTCCAGTAGTTTATTTTTTATGACCATTTCAAAGTGGAACTTTAAAATGGTCATATAATTTATCGAGCATACAAATAATAGTATAAACATCCAAGAATTCGTCCTCAAACTTTGATAAATTTTCCCTTTCAAAAATGGTACTAAATCTATCGAAACCTCAAAAAATTCCTGTTAATCAGCTATATCTGTGAAATTGCCATTTCCAGAAAAAATATCTGCATATCCAATTTGGAACGGTTATTTTCGGTTTTAGGCAAGACTGCTGGTTGTTATCAGTAATTTGACTCCTAAATTTACATTTCGTGAAATATGTGTTAGAATATGATTACTCCAGCAAATATATTGATCCCGAAAATAATGAGAGCGAAAATTGAGCATGAGCAATTTGTTGACAGAGGCCGTGTTATATTGTTTATCAGAAAATAAGTGCCTTAGTTGCAACATGTGACATTTCATACGCAGCTGATAATATATGCAGCAACATGTAACATTTCATATGCAGCCATGAAAGAAATAGGCGTCTTTTTTCTTATATATTGCATTGCTGTCTTTATACTTTGTACACGAGAAAGTAAAAAACAGTTATTACGTAGATAGTATCCGTAGGAATTTAGATATAAATGCAAATAGGATAGTTTTTTCCCTATTTTACTTCAGAGCAAATGGTATGTATCCGATCTGTTTTTCAAGAAGTAGTTATCAAACCTTGACGTATGTGGCGCTAATAAATTATTAATAGCAAGGAATTGTTTAGTTCAATAGTTTTAGTCATTTGGAACTAGGTTATCGAAAAATTATTCTTTTGTTTCTTGCGCTGTATATCTAAGCGTTAAATGTGATAGATGAAAAGATAGAAAAATTTTCCCACTTTAAATTTTATTTATGTATTCAATAACCTTGTTGGTGTTTTAGAGGTATCTTCTCTCTTTCATTTTTTAGAAAATTTATTCTTTTCGAAAAATTATTCTCCATATTAATGAGACCAGTGTTCTCTATAAATTTTTCAAAGAGCTATCTAAACCTCGTATATATAAGTCACATATAGTTCTGCTAAAAGCAGATATTAAGAATGAAATCCTTACTTTGACTAAAAAAATAGTTATTACATGTACTTAGTTGATTGTATTAGATTAAATGTGATTAATTATAAAATAATAATGAAGAATTAAAATGTTATAAAACAAAAAAATTATACATTTAAATCATATTAATTTTAATTGTTCACATTTTTCAAATGATAAACATAATTTTTTTAATTCCTTAAGTATTTTAAAAGGCCTTCTAGACTTTCTAACGAACATGAATCAAAGAAAAAATAAAGTGAAATCAAAGTACAAAAACTAATTCCTAATGAGTAAAGCTAAAATATCTTTTTTTTTTAATTATCATGTGAAAACAGGATGTTTTGGTTTGAGATTTCAAACATAGTTTTAGTGCTCGACCGATTTTGAGATGGGAAAAACAAACAAAATCATTTTTCTAAATATCGACGCATGCGTTATCTGATAAAATCTCAATTGCTTCAAACCGATTTAAACTGGTTAATGACTTAAATTAATTAAGACAAATGATGGCTTTAAACTAATAATGCTCTCATATAATAACTGAAAATTTCTATCTTAGATTTCATGTATTTTTTTAAAGATCAAAGTGCTTATTGAGTAGATTTTCTACAAAAATTTTGAAGCATAAAGGAAAATTTTGAGGGAGATTCATTATAATTCAATACTCAGTTTTTTTTTCTTTTCAATAACTAAGATTGTGTCTATTTTGGTCTGTTGGGTGTATAAACAACATGAGGGTGCTTAATATTTGTTCAACAGGCGATGGTTGAAGAAGAGACAAAATAAGAAATAAATTTTATTGATATTGATTTTTTTTTGCTTAATAATTGAATTGCAGTTTTTTCTTATAAACCACCTTAATATTCTTCTCTAATCTTTCTCATATACTTTCTAATAAATGCGCATTGGCGAAGAAAGTATTGAACAATATATGAGAGATAGAATTGGCCAATAACATTGGTAAAGAAAGTATTGAAGGTATATGAGAGAGAATTGGCTAATAACATTGGAGAAGAAAATATTAAAGGATATATGAGAGAGAGAATTAGCTAATAACACTGGTGAAAAAAGTATTGAAGGTATATGAGAGAGAGAATTGGCTGATATAATTGGAGAAGAAAGTATCAAAGGATATATGAGAGAGAGAATTGGCTAATAACACTGGTGAAGAAAGTATTGAAGGTATAGAGAGAGAATTGGCTAATAACATTGGTTGAGAATAGTTAAGAAAGAGCTAATCTTGCGATCTCCGACGTTAATCGCATAGACGTGATTAATACGAAAGTACCAGAAAACCGGACGTGTACTTTGACGCCTTTTTTCCCTTCCAATTGAAAAGAAAATATGAGACAGAAGACAAATGTAGTCACATAATTCCGTACCCTAAGTCATATATTTCAATGACTGCGGTTTTGAGTAATCGCATTTATATACTTGTGAAAGTACAAGCAGACAGACAATCAACACCTTGAATAATTTGTAATTGACCTTGACTAAATTTAATATTTCTATACCTTTTAAAAGTTAAACTGTGCATATGTATCATTTTATTTATTTAGATTTCTTCATTTTGTAACTATCATGTTCACTTGTTATCTGACAGACAGACAAACAAACTTCCTTTCAATGGATTTTATTCAAAATTTGATATAAAGCAACAAACTGGGTGTAAGGTTCCTGTATCAAATTTCCTCCAACTAGCTCATTTTTTTTCCTGTTAACGAAGAGACATAATTTCAAAAATGTGTTTTGAAGTTTATGAGATTGCATTTTGGAATGCGTATATTCGTCAAAATCTCAAGTCCCAATTTTCTGACTACAATAATATTTTATCTCAATATAATTCGCGTACGAGTAAGTAAAAAATTTATTCATTTGACTGCTGATGTTTAATAATCCATGGAAATTAAAATTTATTTATTCAAAATGATTGTCACTATATGTTTTTATGTAAAACTTTATTTAAACTGCAAATTTAAGACAAAATGTTTTTACAAAGTTTTGAAACTTTCTTTTAATATTACTTGGAACTTTCAGTTTTTCTGCTGTTTTGAAAAAAAAAGTTTGGGATATTAATTTTTTGAGAAAAAATGGGGTGATAAAACTATTTGATGCAACAAACTTCCTCAATTTAATTCAAAATAATAAAAAATATTTTGTATATTACAATATATTTGATGAAAATGATTTTTTTGCATAAAGTAATAATTGTTTAAAAATCGATTTTTTATGGACTCATCGCGATTCCATGGAATATAAATATTATAAAGATTTTTTTTTCATCTTCTCATTCAATGCATGCTTAAAATTCTATTTCCAAATACTAAAGCATATGCAAAATTTAAACACAGGTTGTAAGAGAATTTATGAAATTGCTAATTTTACATTAGGAAAAACGTGAAAATTTCCTTCCAAGCCACACTGAATAATTCAGTTTATTTTTCTTATCTTTTCTTTCTTATAAATAGGTAAATTTGGAAGTGTAATATAAATCTGTAAATGCATAATTTTAATTGACTTCGCATTTTTTGTTATATTTTATTTTGAATGAATATGCATTTTTTTGTGGCATAGCGACCTTTAAAGGTATTTAATTTTTTATTCTTTTCTTAACGATTTGTCAAAAAAAGTTAGGTACCCATATTTTGAGAATGTGATATTGATATATCTAAAGTAAAAATTTTGTATTATCAAATAAGATTCTTAACTTTTTTTTGGTCATACATGCACATATTTTTGAAATTTATGAGAGATTGATTAATGATTATATTCTTGAAAGATGTTGTTTAATGCTTAAACAATTTTTATATAACCTTCGATTTGTCCACATTTTTATGAGAATTTGACTAATTCTTTTTTGAGAAAAATTTATACATTTATGATTTGTTTTCCTTTATTATTGCATTATCGGTAGTGGTGTTGAGCCCGGAAATAATGTCCGGAGCGAAATAATCATACTGTATCCCAGGTGTTGTTTAGCATCGTTTTACCACTGATTATCGGTATTTTACCTCCTTCCTTTTACGATTTTTATTAATGAGTATTATTTTTATTATAATCATATTTAGTTTTAATTAATATGTTGTATCGTTCAACTGATACTTTGAGCTTTTTGCTGTGCATATATGCAATGGAAGAATAGGAAAAAGAATTTATTTAACATTACTTTCTAAGTATATTTATATTAATTTGTTAAATGATGGTATTTATGCAATAGTGAAAATTACTTCCATACACTATTTCCAATGAAGTAGCAATGATATATCATATTCTTTAAAATCCATAAACTGCTTTTAAATCATTCTGAAGCATAAAGAATAAATTTCTGTGTTTCGTTATAGAATATATTAAAAATTAATTCAATAGGTAAAAAAATCGGATTCACTAATCTATACTTCCGTTTTTGATCATATTTATTAAAAAAGTTTTGAAGATTAAAGTATGGTGTATTACTAATTGTTTTACAAATAGGTTTATCATTGCAAGCTATGTTTACTTCGTTCGAAGAAGAGGAAAATAAATATTGGTAATCTAATGAGGTAGTCGTAAAAAATAGTTAGTAGAATAATAACTAAAATTCAAAATGTAATAAAGAAATAAATAATAAAAAATTAATAGAGACATATGCTTTTGTTTTCAGCTGCCCATTTATTGCAACATGTTTTAAAATAAATTTCCTGTTCTTAAATATATGCATATTTCATGCGTTTCATATAAATTTTTGTTTATAAGCTTTGAAAAGTGAAGACTTTATCTGCTTCTTGTTGATTGCAAGTTCCTTTTTCGTGCTCATTCTTTATAAATTAAAAATTATCAAAAGATTAACATTAATTATTTATTACAAAAAATGAGCAACTACTTTTATCAACGAATCTAGTCTTCAGTTTTTAATTTATTAATACAAGATAACTTTTAAAAACTTTTCTCTCATTTTATTATAAAATCGTGACATGAAGTTTAAATTCTTTTAAAACAAAAACATATAAATAAAAAATCCCGTCAGATTATAATCGGTGTTTTAATTACGATCCAAAATTATAAAACAAAAACAACAAGGCGGGTGCGATTAACTAAACAGCGAAAAAGCAGGTGTCAATTACAAACCATGACTTGATTTGTATGCATTTCTGCCGATGCATTAATGACAATCTCTTCGCTTAATGAAGAGAGCTGCTAGCAGATACAGGTTTCAGATAGATGAGTCCTGTAGATTAAGTCATTATTATTTATTTTCTTGCGCTTGTTGAGTAACGCTTTTTGTTTTGTATTCATCCCATCAGCTGCTTTTAAACCGGAAATCGTGCTGCAGTTCGCGTGCATGGAGAGTGATATGGTGGAAGACCGTCCATACGATTTGTACACGAGGCTTAGGGAAAAAAAAAGATTCCTAACCGTCAGATGGTGGCAGAAAACTCTGGAAGTTATGAAAAAATTTATTAGAATTTAGGATGCAGTGGGTAGCTTAATAATATAAAAAAACGACTCGATTTTCTCTTGTATTTATTCATTTAGTTTATTACTAAACTAGTTTCTGTATCTGCAGCTCTGCTTGTAGTTATTTGTTCCCCCTTTCTGGCCGTGCCTGCATGTAAAAATAGACAAAATACATACTATTTTGCATTTTATAATTTATAATTTTTTTTTATATTTAACGTCTTTAGATGCTTTAGATGCGTCTTAGATGCGCGGTATCAAAGGTTTATATCAAAGTTAGAAATAAATGTATATATTTATATAAAGTGTGTTTAAATGAATTTTGAAAAATTGATTAAAATCAGAAAAATAGCTGTGCAGAAAATGAAATTTATGTCCCTGAAAAGTTAATTTAACATGGTGTAATTTTTTTTTTCCTTTTTCTTTTCCTTTTTGCAGTGCTATTTCTGAAGGAAAAAGTATAAAATAATCTTGCCTCTATTTCAGCTTAGTAGAATTTTAATAGTCTTCTTAATTCTTCTTGTTTCTCATGTTAAAAGAAACAAATATGTCACATTTTGTTCAGATCTGGCAAGAGTATGTGGAATTGTATAAAGTTAATTGACAGGTGTACTTTTTTGGGGGTGGGTGGGGGACAGGGTCGACCAAATTTCATTTTTAGCCAAGCTTATTGCCTTTTTTTAGTTATATTTACCCAAACAGAGACAAACAATTAATGTATCCTCTAACTTTTTTAGTTGAAATTAACCCTTGATGCATATCTCTGATAAAAAGATAATACACTAACATCATTCATGTATCTTATTAAGAACTGATTAAGTTATAAGAATATACACAATCACTTAGCAGACAAATTTGATCCAAAATTTTATACAGGCCTGCAATTCTAGCAATAAGTCCATTTGTTAAATTCATCTAGCTATTTTTACTTTTGAATTCGTGTTCACACACACACACACACACACACACACACACACAAACGTGACTTTAAAAATAATAGGGGAAGAAAGGAAGGCGACGGGATTTAAGGAGGTATAAAGCTTAAAGATTCGTCAAAATATCGTTGGCATCTATATATTAAGATTATAATATCATTCTTTTAATTTGAAAGTTTTTTCTTTATAATTATTTTGGTTTAATGAGCAAATATTTTATTGAATATTCTTTTGCAATAATTAAATTATCAAATTAGAATGCTCGAAAGTCCCCTGTTGAATGATTGAATTCCGGATACTTATATTTTTTTATGAACCTGTATAAAATTATTGGAATGAGCAAAATTTTATTATTTACGTTTCAAACAATAAAATTTCAGATTTTAAATGAGATGTGTGAAAAAAAGAGAAACAAAGCAATATAATGAACAGAATGGTAAAAGACATCTGAAAAGTACATGCTACTTGTTTATAAAAATATCAAATTTAAAAACATTTAGTTGGGAAAGTGTGTAAGACTAAACTGCATAAATTACTCATTGGAATCCTTAACAGCTTTTGATAGAGGCAGTCCCAGTCTCAAATGTGACTAATATTAATAAACGAAAAATGCTAATCAAAAAAGCTCATTTTATTTCACACAATTACAATACCAAATTTTTTTCCAAAGATTTTTTTAAATAAAATCCACTTGGAAGCTGTCTGGTGGACTGCCTAAGTAAAAGAGAACGTGGAGAAGCTACATATTAAAACTTGCTGCATGTATTTAACATCTAAGGAGTAGATCTGTGTTAAGTTTTGAATTAAATCTAAGGGATCGATTTTCTGTTAATTTATACTTTCACATGAACGTCAAAGCCATATTTCTAAATGAATATACGAAATTATTTTATTGTAAAAGCCGTACTTCTAAATGTAACATATAAAATAATTTTATGATAAAAGCCTTCTAAATGTATCATGTATGTAACTATTTTATCGTAAAAGCCATACTTCCAAATGTAACATAAATGACTTTGGTAAGCCATCTTGCAACTATTTTATCGTTCATTGTGGCTTTCTGATTTCAGAGTGTCGAGATAAGGTCTTTCAAAAATGAAAATATGGTTTCTTTATAAAACGAAAAACAAAGAGCAAAACGAATATGTGCAGAAATCAAGGAGAAAAAAAAAGAAATGAATAAAGTTTTTTTCCAAGGTTTATAAATTTAAGCTGGGGTGGGGTGGGGGATGGAAAAAGCTCCTACACACAATAAAGCTTCATACATATCAAGCTAAACTTATCGGTTGTGCCTAAAGGGTTAGTTCTCACACATTTCTATGAAAACCAAGTTGAAATCCAACAGAACAAAGAAACAAAGCATGTTTTTCTTTTTTTAGAAGCAAGCATATCATTTTTAATAAATGGAGAGATAGAATGACCTTGATGTGTAAAGAAAAAAACTTTTCTTCGCATGGCTGCTCATTTGGGAAAACCTCGTTATTTGATAAGAAATCGTTTTTCCGAGTTCTTTGATTCCTACCGCATCTCCTACGTCCGCTGGCATGTAACAAGGCTCATGTTTATGATATCCGTTTAGTGGCTTCTGTTTTTATAGATGGCGAACAGGCTGTGAATTGCACACCCTGTAGTTAAAGACCCATTTATGTCATCAGCTTTAACAAGATGGGGCATCTATAAATTCACAGTTAAAAAGAGAAAAAAAATTCTTGTGTGTTTTCTTGTTATTTAATTATTTTCTTGTTATTTGTTTTATTGTTATTGCTGGTAAATGAAATATAAAGGAAATATTTATCGTTATCTTCAAAAATTTACAACTCGAGGCAGTGACGAATCTCCGTGTTATAAAATATATGATTCTTATAAGCAAACTAACCCATTCGGTTTAAATGCCGCCAGGTCTATACCATATCATAAAATACTTGTGTTGAAAATTACATTTAAAATTTGTAAATTTCATGTTATGGAAACGGTGCAATTTATTAAGAAATCAATAAAATCAACTCTTTATAGCTGAATAACAATGACGATTAATACACAACTAGAAGAATGCCATTCAATGTACAGCTAGAAGAATGCCTATAATTTTGTACCATTTTTACTTTCCTGTGTACGGAATATACAAAGACAAAGTATTACAATCGCCAAAACATTCCAACTCGAGGTTTTGGCGAACCTTCTCATCTCACATCTCAACTGAATCTGAAAAACACATTCTTGACATTATATCTGTCTGTCAGTGATATTTACGCCATACTTGTAGATGTTTTACACATTTCTAATATAATCGTTTCAGAGAAAGTCCTTTTGACTCCCTGTACGAGTAAAAAGAAACTCCACAACAACAAAATGTAAAGAACTAAGTAAATAAATTTTAGTACACAGATTTAACATCTAAAATAAAAAACACCAAATTCTGAGCCAGAGCCTTCAAACGGCTGACAGTCTATCTGTTAATCTGTATTTTCACATACATGTAAACACAATAATTTATAACGGTAAATATTTAAATCAATAAAATGTGGTATGTTATTTTTGTGACTACAACAATAGTTCGGGGTGAAATTTTGATATCAATCTGTTAGCACAATGGCTTCCTATATATTTGTATCATAGATTCAATAGTAATGTTAAAGTCAAATATGTATATTTCTTAATTATCGTTCTTTAATACAATGAAAAGAATTTGCGGCTTTAGTCAAGTAAACGATTTTAGGGAGGGTAAGGCGGAAGAGTTAAATTTATTGGAGAGCATGTGTGAAAGTTTCGGAGAAACCATTCCTGCTAGCTTTTTAAAACATTTTTGGAATTTTCAAGTGGTGATTTAAAATCTATAAAAAGGGATTAATATATATACCGAACAAAAAAAGGAAATGTATTGTATTCAACAAAAAAAAAATTCAAACTCGAAATTTCGATAATTTCACATTTTTTCACATTTCAAACCTCCCTCCGAAAAACACATTTTTGGAATTACGTTTGTCTGTAGGATACCTCGCTGGTTCAAAATTGTTTCAACTTGGTTGAAGAAATTTTTCATGTGGCCACCATACCATATTTGTTGATTTTTAATAAATTTTGAACGAAACCTATTCATAGAAAATCTGCCTGCCTTTTTTGTCCGAGTACAAGAGAACACGATGTATTAAAAACAGAAAGTAAATAAAATTTGTAACACAGTTTTATAATTTAAGCTTTATATCCCATATTAAAGAATGAAATTTTCTCCTAAGGGGACCATCTGTCGATTTGTATATTCTTTGGAATAGGAATACAATGATTCAAAGAAGCAATGACATAAAAAAAGAAATTCGACATGTGATCTTGTTAACCACAATTGTAGTTCTGGGTCAAGTAATTATTTCGATCAGTCGAAAAAGGAGTTCAAAATGCATATTCATTTTGCTTTCTGATACAGTAAAACACAAAAATTTCGTGTGGAAATCTAAAAATAAAAATTTTAATTTTCTTCGTATTCGGCACTAGCCGAAATTTCGCAATTCTTGAATAAAGGGCAGATAACAAATTTGTTAAGGAATATGCAAGAAAGTTTTGAGGAGACCACATTCTTTGCTTATTATATGCGCTTGACAAGAAAAAAAAAATGCATCTCATTATTGCTGCATGCACAAAATTGTTAGAATTTCGGTTTTTAGATTTTGATATATCTCTATGTTTTAATTTCGTTTTTTGATATTACAATAACTTAAGAAATGTTTGCAACAAACTTGTAAAGGTGATTTTAGAAGTAGCAGAGTTTTGATAAAACAGCTAGATAGAGTGACTGGACTGTGGTTGGCATGAAGTTAGTTATTGATAACAAAAACATCATTCATTTAAGATTAATAATAATTATAATTATTCATTTAATATTAATTGGAACACATGTTTTGCAGAAAACAACTGCGAATCTCTATTCCAGTTATCACCATGTCAGTTGTTCTAACAGCTGACATTTCGAAAATCTGTTGTATTAAATGTTCTCAAAATGGATTTTCCCTTTTTGTGCGTGTGTGTGTCCATTTTGTGTGGGATCCATTTCTTTAAGTTTTCATAACACAAGCTTCACAAATTAATTAAACTATAAAGTTATATTTGGGGACCCCAGATGTTTGATATTATAAAATATTCATCTTGAAGTGTTCTATCCGAATCTGTAAATATTAGAATCTACACACCTTGTGGGACACCCTGTATTTATAGAATGTCTGGCAATCAGTAAATTGCGTCATGGAACATGCAGGATGGAAAAATCATTCAAAACATTCTACAAGAAAGATTGTTTGATTTACATTTGCCAAATCTGGGTCATTCACTTCATGAATAGAAGTGCAATCTTAAATGGAGTTTTAATTTTAAAATTCAAAATTTTATTTTTCGTTAAAAAAATTAATTAAAATTACAATTTTTTATTCAATAACTTCGCAGTATATTGTTGCATAAAAATTCTTTTCCCATTGCATTGAATTTCTTAAATAAGCTTTCAATACCAATTTTCTATTCAACAATCTTTTCCTCTAATTCGAATTAAGAATGTTTTTAATATTTTTTTGTGCTAAAATATTTACTATTAAATATTTTAATTTTTTCAATTCACAGTACGTTTTAATATTAAATATATATTTGGTTAGATATTTTTTCCTGGTTACAATTATATAATTCAAATAATTTTATTCAATTAAAATTATTTTTTAATGAAATAAAACAAAATCAAACTTAAGGCCTTATCTTTGATGAGATTTTATACTAGAGGCTTGAATTTCCATTAACTTTTCTAATATCTTTATCATGGATTCACGTAAGATGATAAGAAACTTATTAATTCCTTTTAGAGTCACCATCGATAATATATTTTTTCTTATTGTAACATTTTCCTCCTGTTCTCCTTTTTTTCAAGTACTTTTACTTAATTCGATTTATTTCGCGTTTTTAAAAATAGAATTCGCAATTGATGTTTCAATTATTTTCATGATCAGCAGTAAATTTGTATTTTTGTAGATTTTAGATGAAAAGGCACTATTTCAATATTTTCCCAACTGAATTGCCAGTTAATGTTTAACATAGTTAAATTCTCATTCCATTGTGCCAAACACGGTGAATTAAAGAAAAAAAAGTACATATGTGCATTTCGTAATATTTAAAATAATGAATTATAAATTAAACACAGAAAATGGAACATTATTACAATTAAATAAATTTAAAAAAATTAAAATCAATTCCTACTTAGGTTTACAAAGAAACATTTTATTTTAGTTCTTTTTATAAACTAATTACAGTTAAAATAAATATACCTATCCATATAACAGAATCACAATTTTAAGTGGCAAAAAAGTTTTCCCTGCAATCTACACGCTTGTATCCTGCTAAATATCTTATAAAAGGGGAAAAAACATTCCTCCCATATAAAACTAAAATTAATTAATTTATCAATTAATTATTAATTTTGGTTGGAACTGATTCACATTCTTCACCTTTACGTGTAGAATACTGAAAACCTTGCATTTGATCGATTGAACTATTGCCTGTTGATTTCAATTGCAGCATTACAAACTGCTAAAACTCTATTTAAAATATTAAAAATAAATTTAATTTAATAAAGGAATTATTATTTTTAAAAAACTGTATTAACATCAAGTATCATCAACTGCAATTTTACAAAAATGTGTTTGAATTAGAGTGGATGGATAAAAAGTATTTAATTAACGATTGAAAATTTGAACAAATATAAATATACAAAGGGAAAGTGTGAACTAATAGCAGGAATTAAAAAAAATAATAAAAACACCCTTCTTTTTATTAAATTAGAAAAACTTTTCATTCCTTTTTTTTTTGTCTTGTGCCGTATTCAGACCTTTTTTGAGTATTTTTTCTTTAGTATGACAACTAGTTCAGGTTTAATGTCAATATTTTACCATTATATTTGGCTACTTTTCATATCGCATTATCACCAATATTTCTTGACACCCCCCCCCCCCAAAAAAACCCCTTTTTTATGAAATTAAAGGAAGCGTGCAATTCATTTTTTTTTTCTGCTGCCGTATTCAGGCATTTTGTAAGTATTTTTTCTTTAGCATAACAATACGGCTAACCAGCTCAGGTTTGATGCCAATATTTGACTACTTTTTATATACTATACTTTTTTTTCATCGCCAAACTTTCTTGATAGTTTAATGTTTGATGATAACTGTCTCCAATATTTTAACTTGTTTACGTTCCGTGATAATCTTAAAGCACATTTGTGAGTCAAATAGAAAAAGAGGAAGATCTGTGCGGAATATTGAAGTAATAAAATACGTTTATTGTACTGGAATCTAAAACGCGAACTTTATCTAGACATTTTATAATCCCATTTCAGTTTTTCCTGATTACCGTCTATTTGAACTCACAAATATCTGTTTTGAAAAGGAGTTTTGGAGCAGGAATTGGAAAGTTCTTTCCTTCTTTTTAAATTTCATGAAGATTATATTTTCCAACCCTTTCAACCACCTAAAGGATTACACCTGCTATCTTTTCCTATGAGAAATAAATCTATTGCCCATACTCGGAGCATACCAAAAGAACCTCGAAGTTAATCTATCTGCAAGATGATCAGAGATTATTAATAGGTATAGAAAACTGAATTCTAATTCTTTATTATCATGACGTTCTTTAATATCATGAATCTTGGTGGCCTTCTCATTTACCATTAATTTGGTATATCCAGTCAAATCTTTGCACTGACAATATCAAGGATGTTAAGTATAAATATAGACACACTGTCTTTTATTGGTAAAAGTGATCAAGGAACAGAGCCATAGAAAGGGACCTCAGTTCAATGCAAATTTCGGATCTTTCTATTTTAAATCAAATTCTTAGTGGATATTATCCTTTTATAAATATTTTTAAATAACATATTTTAGCAAACTTAAAAAACAAGATATGTAATTGCTGATTCCTTTATAAAACATCTGTTTCAATATAGCGAGTATTAAAATAGCATGCATAGTTAAAATTTAAAAATATTTTGTTGGCTATTTTAAATAAAATAATTAATTTTTTTTATCCATTTAAATAATAATTAATAAGATAATTGAACATTGTTTAAAATTATGAGTTGACATGATTATGACATGCATTATATATTTTATTTATTAGATATTTTTGTACCATA
>JAPMOQ010007295.1:1604393-1628672 GCA_026543055.1 Argiope trifasciata | reverse complement strand
CCTAAAATTCTGGGATCCATTGAAATCCCCTTTGGTTATTTAATAATTTTGCCCTGTCATATAAGACCACTGACCTTTGAAGAAAATTGTGGAATCCATAGGCAGTGGCTCTCCTTAATTATTTAATAATTCAGCCCTATCAAATGGCATAGCTCCAGAACAGGGCGTCAGTTTGAAGAGCGTTATGGAAGTAAAACATCAATGCGGCTATTATAATTTTAAAAATTAATTATGATAGAAGACAAATAAATAAATAAAATCTTCTGCTGGGGGCCATTTTCCCTTGCTGTACCATAATAATGAGAATGGGTTGAAAAACTCATATTATTTATTTCCATACGTCACTGAGAAACACCAATAATCATCTAAATAAAAGTCTGACAGTTTCTATACGGGAAAAATATTTCCTTATTGGGAGATTTTCTGTGGGGGGATAAATGTATTTGTACTTCGCTTCTATTTAAATCTCTACCAAAAAACTTGATTGCCAGGAATCGTTCACATTATTTTAGAAATTTAATGTTGGCTCAAAATACAACTCAAAAATAGAACCTAACTTTCGGGTAAAGGCCATTAGCAAAGCGAACTTAAATATTAACAACATACTTTTAATAAATATGATTAAATTTTAGGTATAAAAGCATGGGATATTTATACCTAGGCTTTTATTGTACAAGTGCATTAACCAATGCATTATTTAACCCCATGAATGAAATTTTAAAGCGATTAATCGCTTGCATGCGGATAATCCTTCGTTCTGAATACGTTTCATCCCTTATTCTTGCTTCTCATCCTTGTCCCTTTCCCCTCTCTAGGGCATTGTTAAGGGCAAGTCAGTAACTCAAACTGAAAAATAATTTGTTAGAACGGAATCTGTACCGTTTGCGCTAAAAAGGAAAGGCACTGTAGATCAGAAACACAAACAAATAAAGTTTAAATAATACAAAGATTTAAAACTTTAAATTTTAATTTATGAATTAGAATTATCTTCAAAGCATATTCATTACCAAGAAAGAAAAGAAAAGAAAAAAGAGACGGATTATTAAAGAAAACTGAAAGTAAATAATAAAAATTGTATTCCTCACAACTTTATGAATTGCAGTTATGAAAGTGAATTAGTTAGCTACTTTGAAATTAAAACTGAAATTGTTCTTTTATCATGTGAATATGAATTGATTAAAGTATGCTACTTATCTTAAATGCATTCGTATAATAATTACATTTTAATTACGTTCGTAAAATAGTTTTACATCTAGTTAAATTCAAACAAACCCAAATTTTTTTTTAAAAACCTACCTTTTAACTATTGTGAGTTCTCAAGCTTATCGTTATGTAATATGGGTAATTTCAACTTCTTAAACTGTTACTCAAGTAATTATTTAGTTTCGATTCCAGCATTATTCATAAATATGGAAATCCGTTTTCCGAACTATTAAAAAGTCCCTAACTTGTGTTTTGGTGACGTTTTATCTCAATACCTTTAGCTGTTAAGTGGTGCCATATTTTTCTAATGATCATAATTCAAATTCGCTGAAGGTTATACATTTAAGGTTTTTTTCTTAATAAGTCAAGTTATCAATAAATGGAATTAATTTTTTAAATCGATGATTCCAATTTTTTTCGAATATCTAGAGATATTTAATCTTTCTAATGTCTGTATATGCACTGTATACAGACATTAGAAAGATTATAAAAGTCTGTATATATATATATATATATATATATATATATATAATATGATATAAACTTCTTACTTATTTCAGAATTTGAAAGGGAAAGCTAATTCATACACAGTATAATTTTTTTCTACGATCAAAAATTAATACAAATTAATAAGATTTAGAGAAACTAATAAAAATTATGAGCACTAACAGCAATAAAAATAAAACGGCTATAAAAAATTTATACGGATAAATATTTAGGAAAATGAAAACTAATAAAAAATTCCGAGCACAAACGACTATGAAAAATTAACACAGATAAAGATTTAAGAAAATGAAAACTAATTTAAAAAAAATTATGAACACTAATGGCTATAAAAAATTAAAACAGATAAAGATTTTTTTTAATGAAAATTAATAAAAAAAATTATGAGCACCAACGGCCATAAATAAATTATACAAAGATGATGATTTTAAAAAAAAAAAAAAAGGAAAGCTAACAAAAATATTTTTAAGCACTAAAGACTATAAAAAAAAACGGCTATAAAAATTAATACAGATGACGATTTAAGAAAACCAAAGCTAATAATAAAATATGAGCACCACGACTGTAAGAAACTAATACAGAAAACGATTTAAGAAAACGGAAACTATTAAAAAAATATGCGCACTAAAGGCTATAAAAATTAATACAAATAGCGATTTAGAAAAATATAAACTGACAAAAAAATATGAACACAACTACAATAAAAAATTAATAGATGACGATTAAAAAAAAACGAAAACTAAAAAAAAATGTGCCACAGCTGTAAAAATAATACATATTATTATTCAAGAAAATATAAACTAATAAAAAACAGGAGGACAACGAGTATAGAAAATGAATGCATACGATGATTTAAGAAAATGAAAATTAGTAAAGATTAAGTATTATAAAACATTAGTACATTAAAAAAATATTTATATTTTTCATTTGCAATACATTTGCATCGACTTAAAAATTCCTTTTAATAAAAAAATACCATTTACCAGCAAAAAATGGATGTAACAGATCTTTATTTTTATAAATAAATATATGGTCCCCTAAACATTGAAAACTTCCAACTATGTTGCGCGTGCGCCGGTGAATGACGTCACAGCGTCGGGATGCGATAATTAGAGGGCAGAAGAGGGCCGCCATCAAAATTAATGAGTGGAAATTACTAGGCCTAGGGTTGGCTTTTTGTCACCTCTGTGCCGCGGTGCCTTTTATCAGTAGGCGCGTAGGCCGCCCTTTTAAAGCGCAGTTCGCTCCTCCTTCCCATGCTAATAGCGATCTCTTTCTTTTTTCCCGTTACACACACACCTGACGGCACCGTGCCATTAAAATGAGCAGGTGTAACACGTGGAAGAATGCTGCGCCCAGGAATGTCTGATAGCCACCCTCGTCGTCTGATGGACAGGCGTACCCCGCTCCATATCAAATTGTTAACTACTTGATAGACGCGGTACGGCTCCCTTCTTCGAAATTAATTCGTTTTTTGATCTCGCGCGGGCCCATTGTAGTGTGGCTGGGCTGAGAATGTGACTGCAAAAGGGGAAGAAAAAAAATGGGAATGCCCGATATTTATATTATAGTACTGGGCAATTCGTCTATTTTAAAATACTTTTAATTTAAATTTGGTGGTTAATTCAATTTTTTTTAACTCCTGCCTTTTGATTTTTTTTTCTAGCAAAGCGTTAAAGTAACGTTTGTTATTAGAACTGTGGTGAATTTGGAGTAAAATCTAAAAACTATATAAAGTTATTCCTTTTTTTTATAGTTAAATTCAGTTAAACACTTTTGATCGGGGTGTATTTTATTTTACATTACATTATATTTATTTAATTAAAAAGCAATATAAAGGTGCTTTTCTTTTTGCAAAAAAAAAAAAAAGTTTTGAACATTTAAAAAATAAGCTTTTTTTTTTAAAGTTTTATAATGCATTTGTTTACTATGTAATATTCAAAAGTCTATATACTCTGTGTGAAAGGCTATTCCTAAAATTATTATTTTAAAAAAATTATTAATTTTATCTCTTTATTTTAAAAAAGTGCCTTTATTTGCTTAATTTAATCGTTCATAAATTCATCGTGATAGTTTGATATTGACAATAAATTTCTACTCATTTTTAGCTAAAAAATATATATATTCTTGTGTTTTACTCATTTTTAGATTGCGTTTTTTCCTAATTCATATATTTATATAAATTGAATTTTTCAACGTAGTGCTCCTTGATTTAATCAAGTTTTAAATGTATTTTAGTAATTTACTTATGTAAAATCGCAATGTTTGGTAATAATAGTTATTTCATTATACACCCACTTATTTGTAAATAAAAATTTTATTAAATCTAATTTAATTTTTTAAGAATTATTTTTTTGTCTTAGATTTACATTAATTTATTTAGGTGTTGTCAAAGCGGTTTTAACTTATTTCCGTATCAGTGATGCAGCATGGGTAAATAGAAAACAAGCATGTTTATATTTTTCTCCTTCTATTTTTGATTTAATTCTAAAAACCTAAAATAAATGTTAGAATATTGTTTTTATAATGTTCCCTTTACTTTATGGCCATGGCATGTATATACTATAACTTACACCGTCGTACGGATAACTATACTATTATAACTTACGTTGATCAACTTTATTGTAAATCGTCATGTTTTTTCTTTTAATATGAAATGGATTCAAAGATAATTGTGATTAATTTATTTAAAATTCCAGAATGAATGTCAAACGGATGAAAGTTCACAAAAACACGTGGCAGGGTGTTGCGAAAAAGGCTGTTAAGTAAAGTAGAGCCCAAGAATCACAGGTTAAATTGTATGGTTTAAATATGCATTAGACATTAAGAGTTTTTTTGTCCCTTCTTTTTTAAAATCTTAGTTTGTTATGTGAGATATATCTTTCTAAATGCAATTTTAAACATTTAATCACTGAAATGTGTGCATATCCAACTGTTTAACATAATGAGAGATACTCATTAGAAGGAAATGTATTGTTTATTAACTGTGATAAGAATAGTATTTTTTTACCTAAAAGTAAAATTTAAATTTTTTAATTATATAGAAGGACAAGCATTATTTATAAGGAAAATTTTTTTTACCATGTTAATGACAATAAATCACAAAATTAGCCAAAAAATCTACATTTCATTACACAAAACTACAAAGATGCGCTATTACACAGCGTTTCTCAATTTGCGGCTAATTTATTTAATATTTTGCACTCCGAAAATCAATATCTTTTAGAGCTTAAAAATCATACTAAAGACTGTAGGTTTGTTTCAATTCTTAAAACATAGTGTGAAAGTTTTTCCTGTCTTATTGCATTTATAACTATCATTAACCGACAATAATGTGTAAACGAGGCATGTTGCACAATAGCCAATCAGATTGGGCAATGGATCAAAATTCGGATAGAATTATTATAGTAGTATTAGTTACTTTGTCCTCACCCAAAAATATATCTCCTTCAACAAGCTTGCTGTATCTCATTAAAAATTCAAAAATATCATCTTTTTCAATACATTAATATTAAACAATTTGGACTATGGTAGAAGATTTCTATTTTAAAAAATTTCAATATAAATTTTGAATCACGCGATTTACGACTATTTTAATAAAAAACGATGCATATTCACCAAAAAAAGTCTGCATACATGTATATTGGAAATATTCATTAAAAAAATGTATTAACCCTTTCAAGACCAATGGGGCAACTAAGAACATTTAAACCAATGTTAACTTTATAAAATTAGTGTCGAAAGGGTTAAGATAATAATATAAATTTCATTTTCATTTTTATAGCCCTTGCGCAATTAATTCTATTTTAATAATAATTTCAAAAATACAACATTATATAGTTTTTCTTAAAAATATTATTTAACTGAAAAATTAAAAGGAAATTTTGCAAAAAAAAAGTGTGCTTAAAAAGATTGTAAAAGCACATTTGTAAATTAATTTTAAATTAAATTTAAATGATCTTTCAAACACTTGTTTAAAGCTGGTATGTAAATTAAAAATATTACATAGTTGGATGGTTTGGAGGATAAATTGAATTAAAATTAAAATGAATTGGAAAGAAAAAACAGAAAACGCCCACGGAAAGGAATATGATCTTAAAACTAAGGAATAAAGGAAAAGTTTTTGGAGAATTTACTAAGATTGTTTGTAGAACACATTCCTATACATGAAGAATTATTAATAGTTACAAATAATGGAAAGGAAAAGGAATTAAGAAAGGAAAAATAGAGATTGCCCGTGGAAAGAAATATTATCACAAAACTAAGAAATGAAGGAAAAGTTCTTAGGGACCTTATCAAGATTCTCTGTAGAACACATTCCTATATATGAAGAATTATTAATAATTACAATTAATCGAAATTTTTATCTCAAAATCAGCGATAGGAACCCATTTGATCTGATTGTAAATGAAAAGAGATATGTCTTTAAATCCATATCTTGTTAAGAGTCAGTGAATCATGTGGTCTTCCTGGGTGGAGGTAGCTGCCAATCATGCAAATATCACGTGGTCTCATTTTGATGATAGTACATATTTTTTTTTACCAGAAGCGAACTCGACTCATGTAGTACTAAGGGAAGAGTGTTCTTGGCTCTCTCACCCGAGAGATTTTATATGGAATGTCTAGGTTTGCTACACATTCTTATGTTGCTGATATTCAAATAAATCTTATAAAAGACAACATGCGTCTTCAAGTTATTTTGACCATACCACAATCTTCAATATTAAGTAAATTATTGTCCAATCGTGAATAGAAGCGATCATTTAAATTTAATTTTTTTAATGTCTGATTCCCTAAAATGCAAATGATGGCAAATAAAAAACAATACAATTCTCAAAATGAAAATAAGATTAGAGATATGAAAATGAACTCTTCGTGAAAATGCCATGCGGAAAATTTTTAGAAATGATTAGCCATCATGGCAATGTAACCTATAGAAAACCACACATGATGTAGATATCGGGTTTTCTTGAATTTGAACATTCAGACAGGCGTTTCTTATGAACAGATGTCATTCAAAATTTAATAGAAATCTACAAATTTAGTTTGAAATTCATATGTGAAATTTCATCCATTTCGCTCACAGCGTTTATAAGTCATCAACAGACAAATATTTTCCCAAAATATGTATTTTGAACTGAGAGAGGACTGAAATGTGGTGATTCGTCAAAATCTCGAGTTCTTATTTTTTAAATGATTGCAATCTTTCCTATATACTTCATACACCCACACAGAAAAGAAAAAAGTTTTTGTGCTACTAATATTGCTTATAATCGTCTTCCCTGCACCCAAACCTTTTTTTAAAAATTGAAATTCTGTTTTACTTTAAAGCTGATTTTTGGAGAATGTGTGCATTTGTAACAATTTATTACTCTTACTACGTCTTTATAGTCTAGTTTCATCAATCTTACTGTTCATTCTTCATGGACTCTCACTGTCCATTCACAAAAAATCATTTTTACTGTTCATTCCCACACATACACACACAAAAAAAAAAATGGCGCTTTTGCGCATGCGTCAAGATCCGTTTATTTAATCAAAATAGAGATAAAACATGAAACGAGGATATATTTAAATTTAACAATAAAGTGCATTCAGATTATTTGTGGAATAACTCGTAATATTGTGAGAAAAATATTTTAATTCACCAATAAATGAATAATTTTTGTTTACTGTAAAAGGCTTAAACATTAAATTTTGATGAATAAATAAATTTCTGTTCTTAAAATTTGGTAAATCGCTTTTTATAAAATAATAATTTAATTTTTTTTTAAATCCTAAACACTTCTTTCTTATTGAACTTTTTCATAACATTTTCAAATTAACAGCTGTAGATAATCTCAATCACATTTAATAATGTTACATAATATACCCTTCCACAATTTTTTTTTTTTTTTTTGTCATTTGAGCTTGCCATGCAGACAATCAATACACGATTCTGAGTTAAAATAGAAAGGTCAGAAAAGACACTACACTCACATAAATGTGTAAAGATAAAATAAAATTAAAAAACTGAACGAAAAAGTATCTAATTTGGCAGAAATCAATGTCAAGTGCCAAAAAATTCCAAAAATGCTTCCATCCCTCTGCGTCTTACCCCTTGGCAAGATAGAATCGTCGAAATGAAGTAATTTCAAGATGCTGAAACAAACATTGCACTATATTTTTAGAACTAAAAAATAATAGATAATCACATATAGAGTGTTTGCAATCGATAGAAAATTTATATACGGTTTTTTTGCGTTGTTCACTTTTTATATAAAGCAATTTGAAAGATATCTATCTACATATTAAAATAATATAACAACCGTCATTCTTTCTACTTCATCACAGTCCTCCCTCTTTCTTCTATCGACTGAGGTGACGATTTAACAAAGTCTGACAACGTTTTGCTTTTAAAACACACACACACAAAATAATAGACAGCTAGTTACGGAAAATATCTTAACCTGATAGAATCCTTAATAGCTGAGTAAGCAGTGATACCGTAGAAAAAAAAATGCAACTGTTCATCGTGACTTACGATGTTTAAACAATCTGTAAATGTCATTTGTAGACTGTTTTATCGTTGGCATCTCCTATACTTTGTTGAGTCTAGTTGGATGATGATGTATTCGATACAAAAACGTTAGTCATTTTTAAAATTTGGAAATTTGTTTACGATTGTTGAATATAAATATACTAAAACATTAACAGAACATAAAAATTTGCTTTAAATATTTAAGCTGATATGCGTTCTTTCTTTATTTGTTTTATGTAAAATTTTATGTGAAGCGGAAATATTTTTCGATTTTTCAGAGTTTTGTTTTGCTCTTTATTGCAGTATGACTTCGTCTTTGTGAGAATAATTGATGTAACTTATTTATGCTGTGTAATCCCAACTTATTTAAAGCAACAAAAATAAAAACTGTCGGAAATGGTTTTTCCAAACTTTCTTTTTAAGGGAAGTTTTATCCTAGAAAACGTCTAATTGACTCAAAATAACTGTATGCATTTGTTTTTTGGTGTAATAAACAAGACTATGTATTAAGTAAATAATAATAAAAATAATGCAGTGACTTTCTTTTCCGAGTGCAAAGGGTTAATTCTGAAAATTATCTGAGAATAAGATGAACATACATGTGACTGAAGAATTGTATCTCAAAGTCCAATATTAAATTCATTAAATTCAGTTCATTTCGGCTTATAGGCTATAATTAATTTAAGAATTACATGAGTTGAAATAGCCCATATCAACGGTACCATATACAGTTTTTCTATATGAAATCCATTTCTAATTACTTCTGAAATTAACTGTTAGATTATATGATAGTATCCTTAGAGCAGCAATATATTTTTATTTGAAAAAAGTTCATAATTAAAGAAACCAGTAGATGTGGTCTTCCTGAAAATGTTCCTTATTCTCCCTAATAATGATAATATCTTCCGCATTCCATCTCACGTGAAAACTTAGAACATTGTTCAAAGTGGTGAACATTGGGAGTGCTCAAATTTTTATTTTCTACCCGCATACGAGTAGTATATTCATAAAAGTGCAGTATTTAAAACCAGATATTCATTTTGGACACCCTTTTTTCGACTTGTTAAAACCAAATTTGAATTTGAACAATAATTACAAGGTTAAAAGAAAATTTAGTTTAATTAAATCATAGCATTTTTGTTCTATTACATGTATGCGAAAATATATACTGATTTAATTCATTTGGAATGTATTTTCATTTCTGATGCTAAGGCTTGACACCAAATTTAATCTATTTATATTTACTGTTTTCATTGAGCAACTAATAGATAATTGTGTGAATTGTGTAGAATTGTTATTCGCAAACTGACAAAACTGCACAAACAAAAAAATTTTCAACCAAACAAAGAGTTAATTGTTAAAATACAACATTTGATTTAAATTTAAATTTCTTATTCCAAACTTCTTCTGTCTGGTTCCTTTATATTGTTAGTTATTGTAATATCAGTCAAACTGATATGTTTTTTTTTTAATTATGGAAGTTTAAAACACAGAGATACATTAAAATCTCAATTTTTTCTTTGCTAATGTAAAAAGTTCTTTATATATATTATATATATATAAATAAAAATAATATTTTTGAAATGAATGCAAATATTGTGTATCTGCCATACCATCTTAAAATCTCCAAATAAAAGTTCATCGAGTTGGCTCGTTTCGGTTTTGAGTCATCGTCTTTATAGTCAGGGGGACTTAGACTTCTCCTCCTCTTTCAGTTCCTATTATTAGTTCACACTCACCCTATATATATTTTTTTTATATATTTTGTTCAAATATTCAATGGTTGATAAAATAATTTTTGTTCACCACTCAAGTTCAAATACATTTTTTAAGCCTGTAGTGGATGACACTTGAAGTTTAAAAAAAATATTGATTAATTAAATAAATTTAACTAACTTTTAATATTTTAAATATTTTAGCAGTTTGTGATGAAAATTGAAATCGATAGGCTCGATCGCTAAAATCCAAGGATTTCAGTATTTTTCTCGTGAGGATGAAGAATGTGAGTTCAATTAATGCCAAAGTCAATAATTTTTTTGTTTAATTCCTTTTAACTTTATATGGGAGAAAAAAAATCTCTTGGTTTGGTTTGGCTTTTTTGGCACAAGGGCCATAGATTTGACCATGCTGCGCCAGACTAAGTGAAGTTATTTCACGGTAAAAAATTTGAAATTATTTGATACAATTTAAAATTTGAAAAAAAAAAATGATTGATACAATTACAAAAAAAAAAGACTAAATGTGTGAATAAAAACCAATAAAAAAATCTCTTATAATATATTTAGCAGGATATATATTTAGGAATAAATACCGTCAGAGAGTAGATCGAGGGAAAAAATTCCACAAAATGTTTTCTTTGTTGACGTAAGCAGGAATTGACTTTAAAAAATTTTATATTACTTTTTTTTATAAACATGGAAGTTAGAGGTATATCAAATCACTGACGATCAATTTTTTCCTAAGGCACTATTTTCTTCCACAAACAAAATATATATTTTTAAAAATAATTGTAGATCATAGTATACATGTAGCTCTACATCAAGAGCAGCTGTTATTCTATAATTCTAATTTCAATAAAAAGAAATATTTATAGTCATAAATACTTAAATGTATTATATTTATAGTAATACATGTTTATAGAATAATATTTTTAGCAATAAATAAATAGAAATCAAAACTAAACTGAAATACTCTGACCAACTGAGATGACTAACAAATAACCAACTTAATGAAATGACCAACTAATCATTAAAACGAAACTAATTATAAACGAAGCATATTAAAATTCATTAAACGTCGAGTCTCATTTCCTTCGGCAACTAAGAAGCGAAAGCAAAAGGCCTTTGAGGTAATTTCTCGGCACGTCAAGTAACAAGGAGGCTGAAAAGGCGACTGCTCCAAAAAGCGAATCATCCAATTTCTAGAGGTAACAGTTTTTTAATTGTTATTATCCATACCAATACTTCTGCAAGGGTGAATCCGTCTCACGTGGCTTAACACTTTGAGATACGCCTTAAGAACGAAAAAATAAAGCAAAATAAAATCTGTAAGATTTTTTTTTTCATCCATTCACAGAAGTTCTTCAGAAGAATCGATAAAAGAAAGAATTTAATTAGTGTAAGAAGTTTTTCCTTTTCATTCTGACTCGAAGATAAACGGCCGTTCTTCAACTGCGTTGAAAAATAATGAAGCAAATGTAATGATGTTAGGTGATGATTTAGTTTTTATTCTTAATTTTATTATTATTTTTTTATCATTTTGAAACTCAGAAGAGTTCATTTCAAAACTTTTCTGCTTCGTTTCGTCTCATGAACTGGTTTCTCTGTCTGAGAAAGAAGACTCATCTTCTGATGAAAAGAATTTTGTGCAAGTTAATGAAGATTCATTGTTTTAGCATGAAAACTTTAATTAATTCATCAGAGAATTCCGATATATTGATGATATGGAGTTTTTTTCGGTAGATTCCTATATAAAGACTACTTTTTGCGATGGTTCTCATTAACAAAGCAAAGATTTTTTCAGTTCTTCATTGACCATGGACCCTAAGACACGAAACCACCTTCCGGTCAAAAATTACATGAGTATAACTCTTCGTCCATGCTATCTTGTGAACAGGATAACTAGAGTAATTTTGTTGGATTTTAACTGACTTGGAATATGTTCTTAGAAATTAAAAATCTCGGACTAGTTCTTAAACGGCCCATCTAGTTAAAAGAAGGTGAAAATGATCGGAGGATAAAATTTTCATTTCATTGTAACGTTCTTAAAACTGAAGCCAGAAAAATTAACTCTTCTTTAAGACTAACAGCTTTTGTATTTAAAGTTTTTCAATAAATGCAATATTTTAGAAGTTAGAGGTTGAAAAGCAATTTTCATGCCCGAATTTTGGCTGTTTCTAACATTAATAACTTTGTATTTTTAGATAGTAATTCAGATGCAAAGGAATCTACATTTGCCTTCCAGCTTGCCACGAAGAATTTTTTCAATGTGTATAATTTGTGAATATTTTAATAATATTTCCAATGCTTGGAACTGATTGCAATAGATTAAATCAAAATTATTTTTATTAGTTCTTCAATAAATTAACTATGCTTTGACCCTTACTTGAAAGAAATATTCCTCTTTTTGAGATATATCCTAAGTTATTCAGCTCTCTATTATAGTTGTCAAGTGCATGTTGCTCAAGTTTTGATAGAGATTGGAATTATAAAACCAATTTATATGACCATCTGTTATTGAAGATTTTTGAAAACTTTGTTTAAAAGATGAGAACTTAAAAATACTTCTTCTTGCGAATATCCGACTTTCTCGCAACCTCTGAACGTAACAGTATCAACAGCGCAAAAATGGTGAATGTCACTAGAATTGTTTCATTTTGCATTTATATTATTTTGTAAAAGAATTAGAATCAATCACATGCTTTTCAACAGGTTTAATAGATTAAAATAAAATGTCTATTTAGTTATTATTTCAGATTTGTAAAGAAAATTAGGAAATTTAATTTTCATGAATGTTAAAACATTTATTACACCAAAGTTTTGCTGCATGGCGTAATATCATACTCATTGCTTAATTAATGTGTTCTCATGTTCTCTTATCTGTTCTTATTTTTAGTAAAACATAACAACAGTAAAATAAATGAATTTCATAAACAAAAGTGTATTATTTTCCAAAAATGTATGATTTTTGATTGATACTGATTTTTAATAGTCTTTTGAGCCTTTTATTTTCTTAATACCTATGAATATCTTCACAAAATATTTAAACAAGAAGTATCGGAATGAATGACATTACAGTTCTGAAGCTAGATAATGAGGTTTCGAATTGAATTCCAGCTTATTTTATTCAGACATGAAAATATATCAAGAATTCTTATTGATAAACCTTGTAATTCAGCAAAAATTTCCCGATGATGAAAAAATAGTTTCATATTTTATTTCCTAGGTTTCAATAATGATATTTAGTAATGTAAAATTAACTTTTTCTAACGATCTTCAACGGAGTCAAAATTCAATCTCAGAATATTTGAAGAGTAAGGACTGAAGCAAAACCATTAACAATTATTCGTCTTCTCACCTAATTTTAGCAATTGTTCTTCATTTTGAGTAAACATTTTTAAAAATCCCTTTTTAAAACCTTAAATTGCCCATGGACACAGAAAGAAAAGAAAGCAATCTAAAGGTTTTTAATCTTATTAAGAGAAGAACATGACTTTCATTTGTAGAAAATTTGTCATTATAATCCCTTTTTTCTTTTGTAATAATATGCTTTGATTTTATAGTGTGTTTAGTTGGGAAATGAAGAATTAAGAAAATCTGAAATTCAATGAAATGGTAAATCGGCAACAATGCTCATATGCTAGATTTAACCTGAAATGCTTGAATTCTGTTATTGATTAAAAAATTATTTTCTTAATCATATTAGGATCTATAATGCATAGGGAAAATAATTTAAAAATAAAGTATTGATTGACAGTCATTGAAAATAAAAAAGTCTAAAAAAACGTTGTTATAAAATGCCTAAAAACAAGGAATTATAAAGTTACAAAAAAAAATTGAATAACACTTTACATTTATCACATTTTTACTTTTACGTTTGCCCATGATCTAGCTAGCAAATTGAAGGTGTAAATTTGGAAATTGAATCGCTATGTCAACTGAAAAAAATAGCCATCAAATTACATAATATATGGCAGATTAAATTTGGATTTGCGTAACTACATCTGTCAAATAATTTGAAATCTTTATATGTTGCAGAAATGCATAACGCTAATCGAAGGCTTGTAGGATATAAATATCAATTCATTTTTTATTTTTATTTTCTCAATTATTTGAATTAGACCATTAAACAAACGACTCTATGTCCAATGGTTCATACGATGGTATGTTCAATGAGGATAAGATGGTACTTTCAATGGAGGCAGGCAGTTCTGAACCGTCTAAGAATCGGTGACAACAGATTGATACATAAACATCTATTGAATTCAGAAATTGCATCTATTTGATCATATTGTCCCCCTTTCAATTAAATATATTTTTGTACAATGCCAAAGCCTTAACACATATAGACGAAATAGATTTGGCAATAATAAAGCTTAATTAAAAGACTTGCTGGGGGATAATCCCCATCAAGACTTATTTGATGTGCCAATTCGTGGTCTCTCCTCCGTTCTGCCAAAGTTGCTTTTTAGCTTTTTGTCTCTGTGAAACATATTGAAAATTTGGACATTTGGAAAACTTTTTTCAAATCATGTACTTAGCGCAGAATGACTAAATATGTCTTTTGCGACATAAAACAAAACCAAATCATTGAAAGTAGCTCATTTCCAGCTTACCAAAAGTGCTTTTTGTTTGGTAACAAAAACAACAACAATAAACCTTTAAAGCATATTCTAAGATCATAACTAAAACATCTGTCCACATTTGTAACAAGATGATGAACTAGCTGAAACTTTCACTGGTTCATCAACACATTCTTCACATCACTAGCTCCTAACAACTTCTGAAAAACATTCCTTGGAATGTCTGCAATTCATTTCAAATATCCCAAAGACATAGAAAATTCCATGCAGCAGCTAAAAAAAGAACGCGAATCGTTTCTCGTTTCATGACAGAGCGGACAGGCAGATAGCACAACGCGATACATCGAGTTGTTGCCATTCTGACAGCGAGAAAAAGGAATTAATAAATACTCTTTCCAACAAAAGCAGGCCTCGGACTCATAAATCATAGTTATGATGGTGACTTTAATTTAAGTTTCTAGTGACGGTTGCTCGGTGGGGTGCTGGGCCGTGTTGAAATGCACGTTTGGGATGAGAAATGAAAATAGTAACAAAAAAGCGAAGAAGCAGTGCGCATAAATCGGAAAATGCCGTCGTCACTGTGTCATATATATGTATTCTGAGTTTATCGTTTTTCGCCTCTTCTTTCAGATTTTTTGTTTCAGAAAACTGGTTGGCTTTAATAAGGCTTTACACTATTTATTAAGGTGAATGGGCTTTTTGTGTAGGATTTTTTTGAAGACGAAAATATACAAATTTCTCTTTCGGTTTTTTAAAGTAAATTATGATAGCTTTAAGAAAAATTATGAAAATTGGACAAACTGACAGCGGCAGAAAATTAATTGTGAAAAATGTATGGAAAAGAATATTTTTGGTTCTTCCAACTGTGTTGCGAGATTAATATTTTGAAATTTAAAAGCACTGAACCATCATAAAATGTTACTTTTTTTCATTTGGCTGTTTGAAATGTTATGACCTCAAAGGTGATTTAATTACTGCTTACTTAATGCAACAAAAATTAAACACATGTAACAAATGATTAGCAAATTAATGAAATATGAAAAATGGAACAATAGAAAGTTCTTTTATATACGAATTTTTTTCCTAATTAAAAATGAATTCTTGAACATTTAGATTATATAGCAAGCAATAGGATTTGTATAAAATGAGCATATCTTAAGTAATTATAAATAATTGATATTCATGGATATAAAAATTGAGATTAAAAATAATTAAATATATTCCTAGCAAAATAAATTGTGCATGTCTTAAAGACTTATAACTAATTGATATTTATGGATATGATAATTCCGATTAAAAATAATCGAATGCACGCAGTATAAAATGTGCATACTTATTAAGAGATTTATAAATAATTGATATTGATCGATATAATAATTGAAATTTATTGATAATTAAACATAATAACAAGATTTATACATATAAAGTAATTGAGATTTATAGGTAATTAAATATGTAAAAAGTTTTATATTCATAAAAAGTAAAAAGATAATTTGATGAGATTTCTGAAATAAATTATTGATTCAGTAGTTAAGCGATTAAAGTTGCTCAGCACATCCCAAGCATTCAATTAATATCTGCATTATTTTATATTTTTTTTATTTTTGATGTTAAATTTATTTTATTTCGTTTGAATTGAAATGTATTCACATTTTACTTTAATATACAGAGAAACCAGCATAGCTTGAATTCTTATAAAGTGTCTGAAAAAGAGATTTCATACAATACAATAAACAGTCACTTATTATGCTTTAGATAAATTTAACGTTTCCAAACAACTTTTTTTTAAAGAAAAACAAATGTAAACATTTACCCGTAATTTATATATGAACAATGGAAATGACTGTTAAAGGGGGGAAAAATCTAACTGGCTGCAGAAAATACTAATACATAATCACAATTAAAAATATTAGTGTTAAATATATATTTGTTCAATTTTTAATCAAAGACACATAGATTTGAAATAAAAAATTAACATTAACGAACTGTAAGAAATATAACAATGTTTAATTTGACTAGATTATGGCACGTAGTTATAATTCAGAAACATATTTGAACTTCAATAAATTTGGTCAATAACCAAGACCGGATTCCAAACTAAGCAAATTGCTTGAGAACACAAAATTTCCAAAATTTTTGCTGTACCTTGAAAGGTATTTAATTTATTTCCTTTATACTATGACCTACAAGGTATTTAATTTAGTTATAAAGGTCGTGCAATCGAATAAACCGAATAATTTAATTAAAATAAAAATCGAACTCTGATTAACATGAAGAAAGGTTTAAAATAATTTCGGAACATTACTTTTTCAAAATTCCTAAATAATTATCATTTAGGAATATTAAGTTATTTTATAATTCTAAAAAATAATATATGTAGCCGAATAATTTAAAAAAATTACCTATCTTGTTATCAGACATCTTTAAAATTTCATTTGTGCATTGAAATATTTCTTTTTTTTTTTTTGCAATTTATTAAAATTTTCTTTAATATCTAAGAGTCATAAAGGGTTTAATCTGACACTATGAAAAATGCCCTCAATGAGATTTTCTTCATGGAAAGTATATCACCTTCGGTAGGAGGATCTACTGTATTTGGAACTTTTAATAAGGTGGTAGCATTAGATGAGAATTACTAAACCACACTTTACATGTCATTTATAAGATAGTCAAACAATGAGACAAGAAAGAACAAAAAGGTTTTTTTTTTTAAATGTATGGAAGGTAAAATTATGCATTGCATTGTTTCAGGTTAACTCTTTATTTTTCTAAAACTGGAAGTTTCAGCAAGACTGGGCTTTTTGCGTCTTCAACATTTGTAATAAAATCAGATAATGAAGGATTTTGAATTTAATTCATATCAAAACTGTTTACTGAATTAAATGCTATCATATTTAGCTTTGGTTAGAATAGTTTAGTTTTTTAATTCATTATCAGAGAGTTTCTTTCCAAAGGCTTTCAGACAGTCCTTATTAACCTCTTTTTCTTCTAGAATCTTTCAATATTATACAATTTATTGATAGTAAAACATACATTAGCAAATTTTAAGTAACTATCTGCAATAATATGACATTTAATTCTGGCCATTTTTGAGAAAACCAGTTTCAATGCTCCAAATTAAAAATTAATTAAAATAAAAAAGCGTAATTTTAACAAAAAAGTTATGGAAAAAAATTACAAAGCTTTTTTTAAACATAATATAAATACTCAAGTACAGTGTTAGCGGGTTTTTGAATTATAACTTAATCAAAATACATTTAAATGCATTAATCTAAGACATTTGCAGAGAGAGGTTTATAAATTTCAGATAATACACCAACAAAAAAAAGTGAACTATTGGATAGCTATTTACTTAATGAATTATCCATTCCAGTTCCCTAATCAGAGGAAAATATTCTTAACGAAGAATTTCCTTCAAGGCATAAAAAAATTCAAAGAACATGTCTATAGGAAAATGTTTATGAAAAAAATAATAATTTTTTAATAAGCACAAGCATCTAAATTTCCTCCCTTAAAATATAATTCGAATCTTTCTTAACAGACCAAATCAAAAACACTACGTTAACATTACGCAAAATACAATATATTGTTAGTTGTATTCATCATTTTCATTTCTTGTGATTGACATGAAGTTAGTTTAGTTAAGAGACCAAAAAGACAGACCAAAACGAAAAATTATGCTAGCATTACACGAAATAAAATGTATTGTTAGTTTTATACATCAATTCCATTTCTTGCGGTTCATTTGAAGTTAACTTAGTTGAGATCTTTATTAATTCCATTGCTTGTGGTTGAAGTTAGTTTAGTTAACAGACCAAGCAAATAGGCCAAAACAAAAACACTACTTTAGAGTTACGCGAAATACATAGTGTTACTTTTATTCTTCAATTCTATTGCTGGTGGTTGATATGTAACTAATGTTTGGTTAAGAGACCAAATAAATAGACCAAAACAATACATTAATATTAGGCAAATACAATATATTATTACTTTTATTCATCAATTCCATTTCTTGAGGTTCGTATGAATTTAGTTTGGTCAAGAGACCAAACAAATAGACCAAAACCAAAACACTATGTTAGCATTATGCGAAATGCATTGTTAATTTTATTCATTAACTCCATTGCTTGTGATTGAAGTTATTTTAAGATATTAAACAAATAGACCAAAATAAAAGCACTATGTTAACATAACGCAAAATACAATATATTGTTAATTTTATTCGTCAATTCCATTTCGTATGATAATATGAAGCTAGTTTAGTTAACAAGTGCACGCCGTGAAAAGAACAGTCATTATTATCTGTGGCCTAAATTAGAATTTCCCTAATATCAAGCGCCAGAATCAACTTTGTGAAGGAGCCGCGGCTGAATGAATGCAATCTGATGGCCTAACACTTGATGAATGAAGTCTAGCTGAACTAGTTGAACTTAAAGGAGGCTAACAAGTTAACGTGAAATGTGAATTATGAGAACATGATTGCAGATGGGCCTTTGCATATTAAACACAGTTCTCCTGATATGCTGAGGTTGAATCGATGACAAAGTGGCTGAACAGATTATGCACCAACATGTGCTTGGCAATTCAGATAAATTAGGCCAAGGAAACTCAGATTAAAATCAAAAGGGTAGAGTATGCTACGTTAAAAAAAATTTGATTTTTTTAAAAATCGATTTACACATGAAACTACTTATTTTCTTTGTCGCTTTAAGTATCATAAAATAATGGATAAAATATTTATGAATTTTACCAATTAAAATACGTATTTTGATTTAATACAAAACAAGGTATAATTCTTGGAATATTCTTATAAAAATGTAAAACTATTTCCCTATTTACAACTTAAAATTACAAAATGTTCATGAAATTGATATATATTCAACTAAATTCATTTGTAAAGTTGAAACCGTAAAAAAAAAAAATAATGTGAAAATTTAGTTTTGAAATGCTGATTGAAAAGTTGAGAATCATTATCTTGGAACCGTCGATTTTTAAAATTTTTATATTCGTTGACATTTAAAATAGTTTTTTCCCGCTATTATTTGTATGCCTGAATTTAGTTATGATAAAACTTTGGAAACTTTGAGGCAAAATACTTTTTCTCATTTCAGATGTCCTCCTCTATGTAACTAGATATGTGCTGATGTGCGATTCAGATCAAATCGATTATTTTTCTAATTCGGAATGTAATACTTAAAATACTCGTAGCATTCAAAATATACAATAATTAAAAAGGGTGTCTAATGAATAAGTCTTAAGATAGGATGAATAATAATTTGTTTTAATAATCGAATCCTTAAAATGATAAATTATTTTTAAGTATAAATTTTGTATAAGTTTTGCATTTCCTTTTTTTATAGGCTGACTTATAATAATATTAATTTAATTCTGACGGCATTTTTAAATTGTGCATCTTATTTCAGTTGTGCTGACTAAAATTATTTATTGCCACAATACAACAATAATAATATTAATAGAACAATTGATAGCAATATGTACATATTTGAATTCCATAAGAAATAGAAATTTATATAATTCGTTGTATATAATGAAAAAAATGATTAAAACCTATTCACTTGTTAAAAATTGATCATTCAAAATTTATAGAATTATCAGCAAAACATTTATCTATAAGATGTAATGAAGATTGCTTTTTTAGTTTGATTTAATGATTCTCATTACTTAGTTAATCGTAAATTCTCATTACTTAGTTAATGTATTATTTAGTTAATCGTAAAGTATATATTTAAAATAAATATAATGCTTGATTGGATAAAATAATCTCTAAAAAAGTTTAGTTTGTAGATGATGAAAAGACTGGTTTCATATATATAGCAATGTAATAAATATATCAAATTTTGGGGAAAACATTTTAAAAACTTCTTTTTATTTAACAGAAACAAAATCAACAAAAAATTTAATTGTCTATAATTTTTATATTAGAAAAAAAGGTGTTTCTTTATCAGTATGTTCAACAGAATTTTCTTATTTAAAAGAAGATATATTATTACAGATAATAATGAAACTAATTTAATTTTTGTTAGAAACACTGAAATGTGCAAATACATATTAGACTTGAAACAATTTTTAAAAACAATTTGCTCAATATTAAGAAACTAAGATACTATCATTAAAAAATTGGATTTTTAAAATTTTTGAAATAATGTAAAATTAAATTTTGTTCAATAATATCTTTGGAAACTATTCCGTCAAACGCCAAATAATCTTTAAAACACACATATAACAATTTTTTTTTCAGGAAATTCATACATACTATTGCAATGCATTTTTAAACGGTTTGGTCAGCTTTATTTGAAAAATAAAAAATTGAATTACTAAGCTTTCCAGGTATTTAAATTCAGTGCACTTATTAAGATTAACAAATAGCCTTCTTCGCTGATTCACTTATCTTTCATAAAATATTACATCACACCTTTCATGCGAAGAAACTTCCCCTTAGGACAACCCTGCCTTAACAACCCACCTCCCCACTTTCTATCTCTGGAAAAGACAAAATGTCAAAAGAGAAAAAATAATTACGTAAGTAATAAATGAAAGCCAAGTCAATTGATAACCAACTTAACCCTGGGAGGTCCAAATCATAAAGAAAGTAAGCGAAAGATAAGGAAAGGAAAAAAAGATTGCCTCTTACTCATACACACGGAGATATTGTTGAAACTTTATAAGTGGCTATGACGACCCATGTCGAACCACGACCGCTGATATAAAAACATTTAGAAATAAGTTAATAGGAATGAGGTGGAATGATTTCGTTCGGGGAGGGTTCCCAAAGAACAAGTAGACTATAACAAACTAACCGTTCCATTGAAAAGAAGGATTCTTGTATTTTCTCAAAGTGTTACCATCAATGTCTATCACCGACTGATTGATGACAGATACCGCGGTCGGCGGTACGCTTTGATCTCTTTCTTGCCGCTCGCCTCAAACCTGCCGCCGTTAGCCTCATAGACACCTCTAAGGTGGGAAGGATGAATGGTGCAAAAATATTACTTGTAGGTCAGAATCCACGATTGTTTTTGAATATCTGATTAAAATTTTTAATTATCCGTCATCGATGATTATATCGATATTGTAATTTTATCGTTTTATTTATGCTAATGATAATTTTGTAAAAAAGTTGGGTGTGAACTTTGCTTTAGGAATTTCATAATGATAGACTTTAGATAGATAAAGCAAATGTGCTTCATTGAGAAGTTGGTAGTAAACAATTTAATAAATGAACTGGGGGCAAAGAGGATATATATATATATATATATATATATATATATATATAAACCTTTAGTGATTGTTTTTATTTTCTTCCAGACAAAAGATCAAAGAGGTGACTGGTATCAATCATTGTGAAACTTTGACATATCTGCACTTTCAGACTTTTATGAGTTTGAAATATTATTTTTGAAATTGTGTTTGTCTATGAACAAATTAACTACAACGGGACAAGTTAGACTGATCAAAATAATTATATCGTCTTTTTAGTCATGCAGAAAAATTATTGCATATGTTTATACAGATTTTCTTCAAAAATTAACTCAAGTCTACTTTATTTTTTAAATTATTACGTTTGGTAAATGTATCAAATATTTTAAAAATAAAAGTCTACGTAAAAAGAGTTTGGATTCATTTTATAAAATTGCAATGGAATGAAAGAAAATGTTTTGAAAATACACTGTAAAAATATTTACTCACCTTCTCTACCTGGTCCAAGTCATAGCGTTGTGTTAATAAATGGTTTGAATCTTTAAATATACTTTCAAGTATTTGTTTTTAACCATAGAAAATCTCTCTCTCTCTTCCTTCTTTTATGTACTGTTTGACAAGATATAGAATATGAAATCTTTAAACTGCTATTTTAAAACAAAATTTTATATTAAATCGTATGTTAGGTGTAGCATAATTTAAACTAGTATTTACGCTATTAAATTGCATTATATCAAATTATTATCTAGAAAAAGTTACTGAGCCAATATTTAGTCTGGGGTTGTCCTCTACTTTATTGCTATCGTATCTAAAATTTCCATTTTACAACATTAAGAAATTCATAGAATCACTCAGCTAAAATTTTTTTTAACCAAGCATCCTATTTTCAATAATATAGCAGATATAAAAAATTTATTAAAAAAAAGCATTAAAAAATCATATACGAACAAAAAACTTTTATCTGAAATGTAAATTGTGAAAAATTTCTTATTTTAAAGAATTAAAAAAATATGTTTTATAAATATTTCTTCTTATTGAGAAACATCTGATTTGGAACGAGGGAGAAGTTTGTTGTGTGAAAATAAAGATAAAAAAAAGTTGTTTAACCTCTACGTTTTTTGACAAATTAATATGGATATATAAGCAACAAAAAAAAATTCATAAAAATTCAATAAACAAAAACAATTAAAGAAAATATAACTCTCTTACTTCATTGAACGCGAGTTAAGAGACAACTATAAAAAAAACCATTATATCAGTAAAGAAAATTAAAAATAGGAAAACGACTATACCTGAAATAAAATAAAGATTTGAAATGAAAAAACGTAACAAATTACCACCTATATATTTCTAATTTATGAATCATTTCACCACATATTTTGCGCCCTTTCATATATATATTGTACAGTAAAATTATTTAAATTTTAGGAATACCTTTGTCTAGGTAACATATTTAATTGATTAAAGTTTCAAGATCACAGGTGGAGCCATTGGCGAAAAGAGCCATTTCAAATGTGAAATGTTGGTACATTAGTAACCGGTGTAACCGCCAGAATTTTGAATGCAAGCATGCAAATGTGCATGCATTGTGTCGTACAGGTGTCGGATATCAGTTTGTGGGATGGAGTTCCATGCCTGTTGCACTTGGGCGGTCAATGCAGGGACGGTTAATGCTGGTTGTGGATGACGCTGGAGTTGTCGTCCAATGATGTCCCATACGTGCTCGATTGGAGAAAGATCTGGTGATCTAGCAGGCCAAGGCAACATGTCGACACTCTGTAGAACATGTTGGGTTAACACAGCGGTATGAGGGCGAGCGTTATCCTGTTGGAAAACAACCCCTTGAATATTTTTCATGAATGGCAGCACAACAGGTTGGATCACTAGACTGACGTACAAATTTGCAGTCAGGGTGCGTGGGATAACCACGAGAGTGCTTCTGCTGTCATACGAAATTGCTCCCTAAACCATAACTCCAGGAGTAGGCCCTGTGTGTCTAGGCCGCAGACAGGTCACTAGCAGGCGTTCACCTGGCCACCTTCTAACCAACGAACGGCTATCACTGAGAGCAAGGCAGAACCGGCTTTCATCAGAAAACACAACAGATCTCCACTCCGTCATACAGTGAGCTCTAGCTTGACACCACTCACGTCGCAAACGGCAGTGGTTTGGAGTCAGTGGAATGCACTGTACAGGGCGTCAGGCTCGGAGCTGGCCTTGAAGTAGCCGATTTGTAACAGTTGATTGTGTCACTGTGGTGCCAACTGCTGCTCGAATTTCAGCTGCAGACGCAGTACGATTAGCCTCAGCCATACGCCGAATACGACGGTCTTCACTCTCAGTAGTACCACGTGGCCACCCGGAACCTGGTCTTCTTGAGGTAGTACCTTCCCCTGACCACTGCCGCCAATACTCATGCACAGTGGATACATTCCTGCCAAGTCTGTCAGCAATATCGCGGAAAGAAAACCCACCTTCTCGTAGCTCTACAACACGACCTCGTTCAAACTCAGTGAGCTGTTGATAATGGCTT
>JAPMOQ010007295.1:1461118-1599393 GCA_026543055.1 Argiope trifasciata | reverse complement strand
TAATTAATGCATTAAAAGGGGCCTGTGGATACTACAAAAGCATATTGCAGAATACTGAAAAACGCATTTTAAAAACTGGCTGATCGTAACAAAATAATGCCTCATTTATAAGCCTGGAATACTTCAAGTTGAACATTCTCATTCTGCTGATTTTGAGCTTATTCAGAAGCACAGTTTTAAATTCCACTGATAACATCGGAGACCTGCCATATACAAGAATTTTGTATTACCATGGTATACCTGTTAAGATGATACGCTCTCCCACTGATAACATCATAAATTACTCTGACTTTTGATTTTACTATTTTTGAGCTTATACCAAAAAACATTTTTAGGGCTCGCTGATTATATCGAAAATCTACCTCATGCATGAACCCGGAATTCTTAAATTGTCGATTTTGAGCTTATACATAAGCACAATTTTAAAAAGCGCAGATTATACAGATTAACCGTATACAAGGATTTGGTGTCAATACATAACATCTGTTGAGGTTATACGCTCTCCCTCTAATACTCTCCTAAACTCTTTTGATTTTGATTTTGCTATTTTTGAATTTATTCAGGAACACAGTTTAAAAACATGTTGATCATATAAAAAAAAATCTGCATCATACTTGAGCCTGGAATGCTAAACTGTTGATTGTGAGCTTATATAGAAGCGGAATTTTAAAACGTACCGATTACATCGAAGATCAGCCATATACAAGAGTTCAGCATTAACAAGCTATTAAAATTATTATATAGAAAATTAAACGCTCTCACACTGATACGCTCATAAATTCTTCTGATTTTATTGCCCTTTTTGAGCTTATTCATAAACACATTTCCAAAATATACTGATTCCATTCAAGATTCACCAGATACTGAATCTGGTGCAGACAGAAACTAATTAGAATGAGGTTATTCTTCTTTTGATATATGCTCTTGTAATCTGACCATGTTTAAAATGACAATTATCCCTTCCTCCCACCAAATAATCCTCATGCAACTTTAAAATAGCAAGTATAATGAAAATCTGATATCCAATACATAATTATGTTGAAAATAAAATTTTTAATAAATTTTCTATTATAAGCTAATTAAATAATAGGGTTCAATAAATGAAGAAAAAAAAGCACACATAGCTTCCTGTTTTTAATTTTATGTAGAAGAATTTTTATTAAAATGCTTATTTTTATTTATTTCACTTTCCTTTTCCTCCTTTGAAAAGCTTATGTTCATCAATGCAACCATCCATTTAACGATATCAGATATTCATCAGCTTTCATATATTAGAAAGGAAAATTTAAATCTGATTAATTTTCCTACCAATTTTCATTTTTTTTTTATCTCATGAGTTTAAATCTATAGTAGCATCTCTAAGCGCATTCTCGTTTGAAAATCATGTTCGCGTGAAATGGCTGCGATACTTGCTCAAAGGGATGCATTCTTTCATTTAAAAAAGATTTCATAGTTTCAAAAATATCCCATTCCAATCTTTTAAAAACTTTATAGAGAAACTTCCTGTAACTTTTGCTAGCTATAAGCGCATTCTTTTCGAATACACAAAATGAGTACAAATGGTGGATCCAATTAAAATAAAAAAAAACATACGTTCAAAACTACGGCACATATTACAATAAGTGATACAAGAATTTAAAGACAAATATACCAAACTTTTTTTTTCTTTCTCTATTACAAATGTTTGATATGTGACCTTACACGGCATGCACCCAATATGTAATCTAATTCCTATCAAACATTTTGCAACGTCACTCTGTCAAGGATTCTAAATACTACACAAATGCGTTCTTTAATTTCTAGCGGTGTTTTCGGTGATATATAAACAATGTCTTGTCTCAATAATATCTTTTTGCATGGTCATGTCAAAGATAACAGACAAAACCAAATGCTACAAAATGTTTGGGATGAACTGGATTACGGATTGGATGTATGCTGCGTAACAAGAGGACATTTGTAATTGAAAACAAAATCGCATATTTCTCTTTTATGTATGTATTAGTGTTGAAATATGTGCAGTAGTTTTAAAAATTTGATTTTTCAAATATTCGGGTCAATTATTTGTAGTCACCTTCTATTAAATTAGTTTATTTTCAGAGTATGGCGAATTGCTCATTTAGCGTGTTCTTATTAAAAATCATGAGCGTTATAAAGTATTTTCACTGTAAATTTTTCTAAACTCATGTAATCCAGGTGCTTTCTGTAACCTTAACAATTTATGCAATATATGAAAAGTTTCCTCTACCCCTAAAAACTCTTAACGGGCAGGGGAAACTAGGTATGCCCTATTTTTTCACATTCATCATACATTATTAGGGGCAACACAGATCTATTGAACTAACGATTCGGAATTCCACTTAGTACTCAAAGGGTAAAGTGGATCCCCACTGAAAAATGTTTTTTTGACTTGACAAGTGAGATGAATAAAAAGTATTATTATTGTGGAGCGCAAGTTTCACCCCATTTAACACTTTGCCTCAAAAAAGGGGAGATAAATGACAGTCATTTTTTATAGGTGAGGCAAATATTGGAAATACGCTTGAAGTGTCATCTTTCGGTTGTCCAAATGTCAGAGTTTTTTAAAAAAGTCATGTCAATTATATAAGATTGATTCTAAAGGGAAGAAAAAGGAGAAATGGAAGAAAAAGATAGAGATAGGACTCAATGAAGAAGCATCTTAAAAGAATAAATTAGTGAAAGAATAAATCGTATGATCACGAATAAGAATTTCAATCACGGTTAATAATAAAAATGGATGTGTCTGCTGCTAGCGCTCTACAAGCCAAATCATTTAATCTACTGCTACCATATTTGGCATATAAAATGTTAGAAGATGGGAATGCGCACCTTGAAGCAATTATTTTGGCATTTTAATTAAAAATCAAGCTTAATTTTGGCGTTTTTCCGCTTAAACTTCCGAAAATATTACTGCACAAAAACTGATTTAAATGCCTCTAAATTATATTTTAAAAAATGATTTTTAATAATACCAATATAATTGTTATATTTATTTATTTTGTACGATTTCCAAAAATATACAATAGTGTTAATCTGAAATTCAAACTGTTTTCATTGTTTTATCATTTATTTATGAGCGTGATTTTTTTTTTCCTTTACATTATTGAAAGTTAAAAAAGAATAATTGTGTTCAATATCTGTGCAGTGTACAAGGCGATAAGCAGTTACGATATTGCGAAATTGGAAATAGAAATGAAACGGATATTTAAGTGTTTAAGAATGCTACAAAGCCATGTGATGGTCTCTGACAATGTTTCGGATATTTTACGCAGATCTTAAACATAGAGAATCATCAAGATATGAAATTTAGATTTTTTTTTCACGGTTTTAACGACCTTCAGTATATATGTAATAAATAGTAAATTTAATTGCCTCCAAATAAAAAAAGCTAGTGTTCGTTTGTGTATTTATCTCTTTGTTTTTAAATATTATACAGCTTTTTACCGAATCGAACAAAACTGGGCACAAATATTCCTAGTAACTAGAAAGGTTAACCACGCTAATAATACATTTATAGGACCCTTTAATACTTTCAATGCTACCGACGAGATATCTCGTCTTTCAGATACTTCCAGTTACAGGTTTCTATGGATTAAAATTTATTATTTCTACCAACAACCAACACTTGAAATTGAGGAGAACCCGCTTCTGAACGAAGCTATCTCCTGTCTTGGGATGGTATCTGGATCAAGTTCACATGGCTTTAATTAGTTGCCATGGCCTGTGTTCGCTCTTTGGTGGTAAGAGCTACTCTGCAGCTGCTCTGATATTATTTCTACCAATTATAAGAACCAATATATATATGTATATTTGTCTACTGTTTCTGTGCATGTATTGATTCTCTACATGCATCTCATTTTACCCAGCGTAAAGAAATTTGTTACATAGTTATCTTGGAAAGTGGGAATGTACACTTCAAAGCAATTTCTTTGAAACATTTGTTCTAATTAATTAATAATTTAAAAATATCTGGGTTCTTTTGGGTAATTTTCAAAAATGTTATTACACAAATCTAATTTTTGGATCATTTTAAAATTGAAAAAAAAAATAATAATAATGATGCTAATTTTAATATTTTGCCGAAAAAATTTCTGATTTTAAATTTTTTGGTCTTATTTCTAACAATAATTGATCTGAAATTCAAAATCCTGCTATTCAATTATTTCATCAAATAATTTAAAAGCAGAATTTTCTTCCATTGTTGAAAGCTAAGGCAGAAGAATTCTGTTTAATGCCTATATAACTTACAAATAAAAAAGGAATTAAAAGTAGAAAAGGAATAAATAATGACAATAGCGTTTTTAATACCTCTATGATAACGTAGGAAGGTTCTCTATAAGAAAAATTCATGTGTATAATAAATAAAATACGTAAAACAATAAAAAAAAACGGATTTTAATATATCGCAATTTGACGGAATCATAAACGTGAAATTACGTCTGAGTATTTTAAAGGAAATTAAATACAAGTACCTTTGGTGCTGTAGTTAAAGACAATTATACAATAGTTTTAAATAAATCTGAATCATTTATTTATGCTAGCCTTGTGTCATCAAACTTAAAGCACTGTTTTTCTATTAGAAAAAAAAACTATCTAGGTTTGGACATAATGATGATATAAATATACAATGACATCTATTTCATCTAGCTCTTCAATTTCTTTCTAGGAAAATGTTAAATGGTTATATATGATTTAAGTTTATTAGTATTGATTTGAATCTAAAATTAGAAACTGCAAAAAATTACTTTCAGATTTGTAATTATCTATTAAATATACTTACCTGGTAGGCACTGCGTTTATTTCATTTCATGTAAGAATATAATCAATAAAGTTTTTTTTTAACTTTTTAAAAGATTTTTGCATGATAAATTTGAATTAAAAAGGCAGTACAATTCTATACATATTAGAATTGAAGGAATAATAGAGCCGAATGAAAAGTAGAATCAAATTAAATAATATTGTATTGTTTCAAGTTTTGATGAACAATTTTAGTATTGATATTGAAATTTGTTTATTTATTATATTTCGCTCATTATGCTTTTCAAATTATTGAACTATTCCAATAATAACAGTCACTCTGTTTTCAAAAAAATTATCTTCATTTATTTAATATATATTATTTATTAAAACAGTTAAATATTTAAACATATATTATTTGCTAATTTTGCTTCAAATATTACCATTTTCTTTTGCTATTACTTATTTCTAGATAAAATTCTTCTTAATTTAAGATTTTTTGAATTTAATATAATTTTTATTGTGGGCCAATTATTTTTGAGGTGTAATTTGAAATACCTCGGATATTTAAAAAAATTCTGAAACCTTCTTACTGGGCAGACATTTACTGTCAGAAATGGTTGTAGATTCGGACTTTTATATCAATCAAGGAATTTGTTTTAATGATGTTTTAGTGCAATTTCAAACGTGTTAAGATTGAAAGTCCCCATTTCTTATTGCACTCAAACTGCAAAGAAAAAAAAACAGTCAAACAGGAAGGAATGTTTACCAAAGTGACGACAGGCTTCCTTCATTCCCCGTCTCTAGCTTGACAAGAAGAATCCTGACTAGCCCCCCCTGTGTAAAATTTTTAGCCGGGCCCCTCGACTACCGCTCTGATCCAATTGGTCACGGGTCAAAACCCATTTGTGGGCTCCTGTCCCTTCAAGCAGTAGCTTTCTTTTTTAATTGCCTCTCTTTAGAGGGCTAAATCTCATCACAATAGAAAACAAAACTTTGCAGAAGAGAAAGGTGGGAAAAAATAGCCTCTTTATGAAGAGGAGGGGTGGCGGGAATGAAAAGAAGAGGAAAGGTTGAGGGGAGGGAAAACCCCTCCGAGGAATGTCTCTATTCTTTTCTGCTGCTTTTGTAACTTTTATGGTGATGGCGCCGACAGTAAAAACGGCGGTTCCATTTCTAACTTTTGATGCTAATTACTGCATCAAGGCAGAGGCGCTACAATAAGAGTTTCAAGTTAGGAAAGTAGTTGGGAATGATTCTAGGTTGGATGCTACCACCGAAATCACGACAGCAGTTTTAATGATTGTAATTGGTGAATTTCATTTTAAAAGAAAAGGCAGGAATAGTAATCGAAATCAGTTTTTAGATGGAATTTTTGCTATTTATAAAAAAAAAATCTAATATTTGCTTCTAATGTAGCAGAATGTGTATGTTGAAGCTCTACTGCCTGATTTAGAGCTCTGAATTTTTTCACATGCATATTTGAAGGGTTGAAAATGTGTCCTTCGGGATTATTTTTTTAAATTTAAATTGACATTTTAATTTTAAAATTAAGTGATATTTTTGGTGTTTTTTTGCGACTTTCTCAATGGCATTGAACCTTATTAATAGTTGTTTATTCTGGGATTTCCAATTATTCGAAAATTTACTTCTTTTGTTTTGCCAAAAGTTCAAATTCTTTAATGTGGTATTAATCGGCATTGCCGCCCAACCAAAAAAAATTTTAGTCAGTTCTAAATAGAAAGTTATAATATATTGTTTGATAACGGAGAATATGTTGTCAAACAATATATTTTATCCCTTTGCCCTGTTTGGCATGTGATAGATTGGGTTTGATTCATCAAAATAGAGGGGTGAGAGGAAAAATGAAAGATTTTTACATTTAACAATGATATAAACTTGGGTTACTCGCGGACTGAATTAAAGTAATAAGGTCAGAAACGACACGATACTCACATGCACCCGAAAAATAATTGTAAAAAAAGTATTTAATAGTGCAAAAATCAAGGCCAAAGAAAAATTCCAGAAATGCTCTCAATTTCCCGTGTTCCTCCCCTTAATGAGATATAATCGTCGAAAAGGAGTCGTTTCAGATTACTGAAACGAAAGGTATACTATTTTCAATCCTTAATTCTTCCTTTTATCTCGAACCCTTGATTTTTTTAGTCGATAACTGTTCAATATATGCATAGTAATAGCTCATTTCTCTCTTGCTGTACATCAGCTCTTTGAATTTCTGTATTCTTTCGAATATGGATGTATTCGATTCTAAAAGCATCTGTGAACATTTTTTTCATTTCAGAATGTGTTTCATTATTTTCTTTCTTTCTTTTTCTTCAGACGAGAAATTCATGAGGATTCTTTCCCGGTCATTCCATCATTACTGAATAGCCTCTGTCCACCCAGAGGGAAGGAGTCAAGAATCGGGGAAATCGTCAGAGGTCAGTACTTGACCCTGAAAGCTAAGGATTTCTGGAGTTGTTGAAAAATGGTCAGTTTAGGGGTGTTGATTTATAGCTGACTCTCCCTCCTACTTTCTTTACTTTTTAAACATAGTTTCTTAGCAATGTGGGGGATTGTTGAATTTGCCAGAGCACTTACAGGTCATATCAAGTGAAATCGTTTACATATGTCTTTCCATAAGTGAATTTGTTCATCGCATTGACAAGTATTTATGAATTTAAATTGCAAACGCGTTTCTTTTCAGGTGCTTGAAAAATTGGACATGATTGTGGCAAGATAGAAAATAGCTTTTTACATGCAATCGAATGGAAGAGTTTTCATAATTCAGGTAAATATATATATATTTGATGTCTTTAAAAAACTGTTAAAAATATCAATTTTAGAATCATTTACATAAGTTTCGAGGCATAACTATAGTTTTAGCTTATATGTATAATTTTCATTTCTGGAATAGCTCTTCTCAAATAACTATAATTATGGGGGGGGAAATGTTAATTTTATATTTTGAACTTACTTATGGGGCTTCAGTAACATATAGAGTAGATAGAATTCCAATATCTTTATTCAGAAAAATATAAGAGAAAACTGGGGGTGATATGTCACATTTCGCTTTTCAAAACATGTTAAAATGAATACCCCCCCCCCCGGCAAATGGAAAATTAACTAACAGTGTGTTGTAATCTTAATAGGAGTACATAATTAAAAAGTGTTAGTAGAAGAAGAATACAGATTGCAAAAGCATTTAAATGTCAGTTTAATTAACGTTTTTAAGGAGAAGATATGTAAGTAAAAAAAATCTTTTTAGTATTTTGCATGTATAAAATCTTTTGTATATATTATACCCTTTTAATACTTTTAATATTTTCATATTTGATGTATCTTTCCTCCATTTTGCGAAATGCCCAAGACTAATATTTTGTAGTCTTATGACTAATATTCTTTTTCTCCTTCACCATTTCCTAAATTAGGAAATTCTAATTTTAAATACCCTATATAGAGTATATAAAACTATATTGTAAGTTCTGTTTAAAATATTGCTTGTGCCTTTGCATATCAATTGCTCAAGCATCATTCCAATATTTGATCAGAAGTTAAAAATTACAACACAATTCGCAGTTTCATATTCTATTACTTTTCCAATACCGAGGGAATGTATAAATAAAATTAATGTATTTTATCAGAATTTCGTTTTTACTTTTTAGAATAAAATTTCATGTTTTCTTGCAAAAGATTTAATAAATGCAACTTATGCCTAAATGCATACATATGAATTTAGACTTTAAGAATCATTAATGTGAAACTATTAAAATAATTCTACATTATAAGACATCTTGCGGTAGGCTTTTACATTTAAATAGAAAGTAGCATGATTTGCATTCAAAATTTACAATGTTCATGAGAAATATTCTTCTTATAGATTTCACTATTAGTATGTTAATCTGACAGAAATGATCAAATTCTTCTATAGGAACGAAAACACTTTTCGTTTTTATGAAGATTTCACTTCCTTCAATAGTCAGATTGAAAAATTCTTTCAATGTCATTTAAAATTCTTCTTTTTACACAATAAAAATGAATTATTCTGAATTTTTGACATTAATTTCTCATGAAAGTACTTCTCGTCAATTATGTTCTCCTCCGCCATACATCGATGCCAGCTTCCTGAAAACTATTATTATTGTAAACTGCAGAAAAATGGCCTCTCTAACAGTGTTGAGATCTTGCTACCTAGTTAAATCAGGCTGTTGATTTCATTTATTGCTTCACAGAATAAGTAAAATTCACATCTCAAAGAACCACCCGTGGTGTCACAAAAATCAAATTTTTCCAACCTAACTTCCAGCAGTCCGATTTCACGGATAGCTAATGACATACGCGTTCGCCCACATCCGTTAAATTCTGACTTGTCTTTTGAATATTAATACCCAAACAACATCAAAGACCAGGTGCTTGGAAATAACTCACGACTTTTCACGTTGTTCTCAGGGATGATAACATAAAGTGTCAAAAATCATTATCCTCGCTGCATAGAAAAAAATGTTAGAAAAATCTGTGCCGATGACAGTTCGAATTGAAGACTTATGACTACAGAGAAAATTTGTCGTTGACGAGGTCATAGTCCGAGCCACTATCTTGTTTTCCGATCAAAATCTAGTCCGGTGGGCTGCGTAACGTGTTTTATTAATTGCTGACGTCAAGGAAGGTCCCGGGTTTCATTTGTTTGAGCTACCCCCGCAGTTTTCGTATTAATCAGAGTTCTTTTTCATTGTGGCTGAATATTTTGGGATGCGCAGAATCGTCGCCTTGCAAGGAAGATTCTTGTTTGAGAAACGACTAATCATTCATTTTAAGGATGTAAGACATGTTTATTTTTGATGAATTGGAGTCTAAACCTTATAAAAACCTCATCATGGCATTAAGATTTGGCAAATCAATCAAATTATATAGAAATTAAGTGTTATCAATAGAGTGAAACAGAATATATTATGAATTATCAAGAGATATAAATCATTATTAAATATTAAGAGTTATAATTTTACATCACTTTTATCTTTTGAGGAATAGATGTTATTCTAATGAAAGCAAAATCGTTCAATTCGTTGACGGCAATATTAATTTAAAAAGTTGAGAAAAATAGTCACATGTGCGCATAAAGATTGCATGCAATTTTCTTAGATATTTAATTTACAATTTGCAAATTATTAGTTACCACATGATAATTCTATAGCAGATTAGTCAAACTGTGTCCAAAATTTGGTATTCTTGGGATTTAGAATTCCTTCAGTCTTATATTTGAATGTAATAACATTTTTCCATAGTTAGTTGAGCACATAAAGACTGGACGCAACTTATTCAGGTATTTAATTAAAAATCTGCATAATATTAATTACTACATATTAGGTCTACAGGGGATTAGTAGTACTGTCTTAAATATGCTATTCTTAATATTCAGAATTAGTTCAGATTTATTATTGAAAGTAATGTAATTGATAGACACTACTTCTTTCGTACATCCGACCACCCCACCACCACTGAACGTAGCACTATCGATAGAATTTGTTGTGGTCTCCTGCTGATTGTGAGATTCTGAAAAAAAAAATAGTTTGTGGCTTCATAAACCCATTCTATTGTAAAATTGCAGCATGCTATATTTCTAAGTTTTTCTGCAAAATTAAGCATTATAAACTTTTTCTTAAATCTAAATCCTCCTCTTTCTTTTCTCTTTATATAAAAGAAATTGATAATGTATAAATGTTTTTTTAACATGCAGGAAATTGATGAAATAGAAACTAACTGGAAACCTTGGCTTTCTAATGTACATTTAATGCTCAAAGTCTTCAAAAGATATCGAAACCTAAATGAAGATATTGGTTTATTAAAAATTTATAGCAAATGAAAGACATTTTAGAGAATCTGATTCAACAAGATTAAAAAACACATTAGTTATTTATTCAAAGAGATAGGAATAAGATGAAGTAGGATGGGAAATAATTTGTTTCTGAATTACCACAAAAGTATGAATGGAAAGAGAATAGTAGCCCCCACCTCTCCAGTTCTACACACATTTTTTTAATATACCTAGAATGTTCAGGCCAAAACTTTCTCAAACTGTTATCCCAGAGAGCACCTTGAATGGCATTGGTGTGCGTTACCGAATATTTTTTGACATTAATTTGGCATTTTTATTGAATCTATCGTTTCCTCTTTGGCTAGCTATTTGACGATTAATTCCTAGCGTATTGCTAATAATATCCAAAAACCGAATTTGTGTTTCAAGTGCGTATTCCTCACCCGATTGAAGCAAAAAACATGACCCAAAATTATACTTGTAATCACAAAATCCCATACTAAATTCGTCATTTTTAAAGAACTGCATTTTTGAACTATAGCATTTCAAAATCTTATTTCTGAATGTACGAACTGACAAATAGTTAATCCATAATTGGATTCGACTCAAAATTTGACTAGAGTTTACACTATTGCTGTTAAGTTTGTGTACCGAGTTTTATTAATCTAGATGTTTTCGTTTTGAAGAGATTGTGTTGATTTATATACTAAAAGCAGGATAAAAAAAACTCCTCTGAACTGAATTTTGCAAAAAAATGGACTGAAATCTTAAGAATTCGGTACAAAGATCGTATACCAAATTTTATCAGTTAATTCAGAGTTTTTTTCTTTTTTAAAAAAATCTTAATTTGCCACAAACATAAAAACAGGCAGACTGACATTCTCCAATAGTGTTTTTTTTCGATCTCAAGACACATAAAACGTGAGAAAATCACAAAATCTGGAGTTCGAATGTTTAGATGATTATTATACACGCTCTTTACTACATATTCAAAAAAGCCGTGCAACGTTGTTTTTCCTGTGCAGATGTATAGTTGATATTGTGAGAAAAATAAAATAAAATAAAAATAAAAACTCATCCCATGATGAAAATATCAGAACATGTTTTCAGAAAATACCAGAACAAAGGTAGAAGAAAAGTAAAACTTTAAGACTATCTGAGTCACCTGATTTAGGCAAAGGATAATAAAAAGAGAAGAAAAATAGAAAGATAATAGAGAAAAAATACTCAATTGTTATCAGATTGTAGGAATGTAAATTGTCCACTTTATGCCGCCTCTTACATAATCTAAATGCTTCAATTAGGATTACTTCCCAAAAGGCGGTTTCACACCAATTATGTTGGTAGAAAATTGTTACCCTCACTGTCAGAAGTCGTGATAGTGATGTTCGCATTCATGTATTGATATTTTTAAAGGAATCTTTTTACGTCTTTATTACTTTCTGCCTCCCGGAACTTTTGAACCACAAAAGTGCCACAGTAATAAAATTTCTTTAAAGAAACGCTGAATCATTCTATTGTCACTAACCACACAGTTGGTTTTCCCATTTTCTGGATAAAAGATCTAATAGCTTTACAGCTGTACGCAATGACCAAGTGAAATGATACCTCCAATTTGCCGTCTATTCATGTGTTCCCATTGGTGAAAAAGACCTCCTAAGACTTCTTCCTAGGGGGCCACGTCGTGAGTTTAGAGTGAACTCACAATTTCTGGTTTGTGGATTTATGATGCAAGAGGTATCAAATTTGCCACTCTGGAAAAAATTTATAACGCTTCAGAATAGGGAAAGAATTTCCGAAATGGTCTTTGAATAGAAATTGGTTTGATAATAGATCTTGGATGTTGATAAAGTTCTGATTGCAAAAGTTTTGCCTTTGTGGGCCAAATGGAAAAACTGGTTTTGTATTACAATATCTAGTAATAATAAATATGAAAATATGTGTGCATGAGTTGGCGCTTTAAAACCAGATAGTTTGATTGGCCATATATATAATCTGGATAAAAAAAGATGTACATCTCGGAACGTTTTTTTAAAAAAAAAAATCTTAATTAAAAATTAGGCGATAGTTTAGTATGCTTTCGCGATAACTTTCGAAAGTATTATAGCAGAAAAATAATTTTTAAAGCATCTCAAAATGATCTTTTTATTTCAAAGAATAATCTTCTCAATTATATCATTTTTTTTTTGTCCTACAATTGCTTTCTATTGTTAATAATTTTTAAAGAATATTTTAAGCATATTGTATAACATTATATTTTATTGTTAAAGTGAAGCTGAATATATATATTTCTTATATTCATCTTTAATACCTATATTTCTTAACTATCGTTCTTCAATGCCAAGTAATTCATGGTTTTAATAAAGTCCACAATTTTTTGCAGGCAAAGGGAATAACTCTTTATTGGTGAGTGTAGGGGTAATTTTGAGATGAACAATTCCACTGATTCTTCTTTATTTCTTTTAAATATTTATATCCATGAATAATAATTTTATCATTTTTAAACAATTAAGTGTATCCGATTGTTTTTAATAACTTTTCAAAAGGTGTCTTTGCCGTGATATGTTTAAATCACAGGAACCTTGGAATCAAGTTTAATGAAATAGCTGTAGACTAACCATTCATCACTCTTTCATCGACAACCTTTATCTTTTGGAAGAATTATTTTTCTATGCATGCTTATCAACAGGAGACTCTTTCTTTCTTTCTTCCTCCATTATTACTATTTTTATTTTATTTATTCTTTTTCATTCTGAGCTAAAGACCAATTTATCAAAAAAATACATTAGATCAGATTATGTGTGCTCAAATGGATTTCTACCGTAATAATTCAAAATGTTCTTAGGAATAAAATAAATCGATAAATGTATAAAATGTGTAATTGTGTGAAAGGTAATTGTTGCAGATTTATTTTATAAATAAACTGTTAAATAAATGAATTATTGGTTTATATCTTTGAATTATACTTGGAACTTATTTTTTCAAACCAGGTTTATCTCCCCCATCCCCCAAGTTTTGACACATGTGGAAATGTTAATGTTTAATTTGAATTTTTTTTTTGTGACACTTGTAGGTGATTAATTAAAATCAAAATCCAATAGAACAGTAAGTTACAATGAAAATTTCGTTAACAATGCAGTTCTACTATAAAGTGGTAATAATCTTTTCTAATAATAAATCAACATATATATGAGCATGTTTATTGTGTTCCACAGGACATATTATTTGTTCTAGAGATACGAGATTTGTAAGATATATACTTTGGAGGATGTGAATATACATGTTAGATTCATGTAAAGCGAGATATCTCTCGAAAATAACATTGTACAAAACTCATTTTATACCGTTTTAATTTTTTTTTAATTCCTTTTCTGTGACTGCTGTAAATCTGGAAGGCTGTCAGGTAAATTATCTGAATCCTGGCTAGGTACTTACCTGGTGTCCTTTTTAGCATAGATTTTATTGTTGCAATGAAATTGAAACTATTTTTACATTTTCATCAATTATTTAATATCATGATTTTTTCACTTTGTTGACAGCTAAGAAGTAAAATTAGACTTATTATTTCTGTAAATAACGTTGAAAATCAAAAAAAACAAAAAAACATTACAACAAAAGACAGTGAACGATTTCAAATTGCTTGCTATGTACTTAAATTTGTAATATTACTATAATGTTGTGAGAAAACGCTCATGAAATATACAGAGCTTGTATATTTGCTATTTAAATAATAAGGCCTTAATGTTTGTTAAAATTTGATGCTTTGTATACTATGTTGAAAGATTCCTTTTCAAGTTAAGCTTAAAAGATTTAATTGATATTAAATAATACAAATATTTCCATCGAGATTTTTGCTTATTTAGATCTATCTATTAAAATGCGTATATAAATATAATTCATTTTACTTACAAATTAGAACGTAATAAATTACATATTTAATAACGTGCGTGGAAATTTCTGGAATTGAAGTGTTTGAGGCGCAATAAATGTATTATTTCAATCCCTAGGATGTTTACTATTTACCGATGGCATTCAATATTTCCATCAAATCATTTTGCTGAGCAGCATTCTTCATTCCTTCATATATTTTGTCTTCCGATTTTTTGGAGTTGCTATGGTCCTGCCGTGCTTAGTGCATTGGATGTCGAGAGCTCGAAAACCTTCCTTAGTCTAATGAGTATCAAGTCCATTAAAATTTCTGTTTTTTCTTATGGCACTTGTCATGGACAAACCCGCTGTTTTGAAGACAGTAATTTAAGCAGATAGGGTCCATCTCTTGTTTTAGTAACACCAACTAGGACCAAGAGTACAATTTTGCCACTCACGCACTACTCCTTTGTTTGCCCAACCCCTTTTTACAGGAGGGCACATTTATACATCTCACAGATAGAACAGAGGGAACAACCATATCTGAACCGGGGCTCGAATCCAGGACGCCCAAATCGTGGAGAATACTCGATACTCTTATGCCAGGATGCCGGCAATAAAAGCTCTATTTATACCAGCTGCTATGGCACAGAAATCTGGCGATGAGATGTTGCCATTGGTTTCTCATCTGACCATAGTTCAAGTGAACAGGGTTCACTTCAAGATTACTCTTTTTGCATCCACCAATATAAGATACCTGAAGGTTATACTAGTCTTAGATGGTTGAAGAAGTAGTTTATTCTTTCATCAAAACAGGATTCTACTAAAAAAGAAATAGACAAAGACTAAAAAAGAACTAGATACTCCAGAAATGCAACAGAGAGATTAACCTGATAACCTTTCCTGTGGATGAGAATATACACCTTTACTTGCCTTTTAATGCGGCAGTTATTATTTTCGTCTTTAGATTTATACCTTAATTATTGAATTATCCCTTAATTACAGAACCCCTATTTATCAAATTGATCTAGCTTAATATTAAATCTTTCATAACTTTTAATTTTCTACAGTAATGCGTGCTGAATCATTCTCAACACATTTACTGCTTTTGCATGAATCACAAAAGATTTTATAAACCTAGTTTTAGTAAAATGAGATCGCTTAGTAATATCGGCTGTAGTATCTGTTTATTATTATTCGTTCTAATTTTAATCCTCACAATAAAGGACATTTGGACAGATTTCTGCAAAAGAATTTTGATAAAAACTTAAAATCTACAATTTGCATATGAAGATCACTTACCAGAAATCTATGTCAAATTTATATTTTTTTAGTGAATTCCGAAACAGAAAAAATTTTAAAAAATGTTTATTTTCTGCTTTATAGAAGCATAAAGCAGGGAGATTCATCAAAATTCAGAAGTGTGGGGGAATGTTGATTATTATGATCCATGCAGGAAGCGACAGGACGTATGCTTTTGGCAACATTTATTTAATAATCACATTCGCACACTAAACAAGCATAGCTTAACAATACAGCATCACATCTTATTCTCTTGACACTCGCAGTGCATTTTGGGATTTCATAAGGGATGATCCAATCATGCATCGACATCTAGTATTTAAAAGAGAAGAGCAGAATAATGTCATGGCTACATTTTTAACCATTGCAATATTATTTCCTACTTCACTATGAAAAGTAAAAATCCACATAGTAATTTAACATTAAAGGTAAATTTTTCATATTGTAATAGATTGATGCCATTATTTGTTGCTATTTCAGAATATTTAAATTATAACTAGAAATATTTTGAGATTGACGCAGAAAAGAAGAAATAAGCATTAAAAACTATTTGTTTCCCATCAGAAGAAGAGTGAACAACATTCAGGGGGAAACTAGACGCTTATAAATAAAGAAAGCAATTTATAAACAAACACGATAAAGGTTAAAAAATGGAGAAGGTTGTCCTTGTCCGGTGTGAACGCCACCGTAAAAACGACAGGGGACGTCCCGCAGAGCATAATCACGGGTATTGTGTTAAGGGACCATACAAAAATAACAAATGTGAAAAGCATAACTTGCTGTCGGAAGCTGTTGCTAATATGACAAATGAATATGCTTTTGAAAAAAGATGCTTTATGAACAGGTTTATTATTTCTGAAAGTGAGTATTTTCAAGATTTGCTGTAGAACGGAAAGATTCTCATTGAGATGTATTAATTCGTGAAATTTGTTTGTAACGAATATTGCGGGGAAAAAAATCCGTATAAAGTTAAACTATAAGGTTCTTGTACAAGTAAAGGCCTTATGACATGGCAAAATATCTTCGGCACTTTCCGTCAGCAAACGACAACGAAAGTGATGTCACTTCAAAGTTTCACATGATTGGTTGAATTTCGTTTGCGGACAATATTTCCGACGACACTTTCGAACTGGTTAGAAAAAGTTGTCGATTATGAAACTTGCTTGACCGGTTTTTGAGGGTAGAAACGGAAAAGTGCTGAAGAAATTTCACCGTGTGATAAGGCTTCAAAAGGTACATAAAGCATATTTTTTAAAGAAAAAAAAACACACGAATTTAAAAAAAAAAAAACAGTTTGAAGCCGCTATATGGAAGCATAAGTTCTGGAACGAGTGTATGTTTGATTTTTCTCTTCAAGTTCTTTAGATGTCTTTTCCCCTTCTTATTTTTTTAATTCTTTTAAGAGGATCCTTCGAATGCTTGAAAAGTGGTTATTTGCTTAGTAGTCCTGACACCAAAATGGACATTCAAGTTTCTCTGAAAATGTTCAGGAAAAAGATCCTTAGAGCTATATTTGACACGGTAGTATTTAGCGAACTGGATTCAATTTTGAATTATGCAAACTCTCTAGGTAAGCACGAATAACACTGGTTGTCCAGAGCATTTGGTAAGACAGATCGACCCCGTTTCTGAAAGCCCTGAAAACTGCGCCCTCAAAATATCGTCTTCAAAAACTCCTTTGAGATCTTGGTTCAGAGGAAGACCTCCAACTAGTTGGCTGGATGATGTGGAGATCTGGTTGTTCTGAGAATAAAGAACTGGAAGAGAGTTGCGGGGAATAGAAAGCGCTGGAAAGTGTGAGTGATTGAAATAGCCAAGGTCTGCAATGTTGTTGATCATGAAGAACTGACGCCATCTTTTTGTCACCTGCTTTCTATAAAGCCAGTATAATGCACATTCTAAAAATTTAATTCTTGAATGAAATCTTGCTGACCTCTAAATCGCCTCTTCAAGGTCGGATGTTGTCTTTTATTTATCTGCGAAAAAAAGACGCCATCTATATAGTTACGTGGACAGAGCTTACACGTGAGGGGAGCTGTGTGGACAGAACCGACATTCTTGCACCTATTGTGTTGTTTCCCGAATCAGTCACATGTTATCAATTGTGTAGTGTAGTCTCGAGCTTTGCATCTGTTGTAGAGATAAGGTACATTTAAATGAAAAGGCCTTTACCCTTTTCTCAGAAGATGTTTGATCCTTATGAAGTGTGTATGACATTTTATATCATCGAAAATATCTGCGATGGAACCCATAGCCATTTCAATAAAATTATTCTCCACAAAAAAAAAGGAATAGAATGTTTGGTTATAGATGATTACCAACACCGTTTACCTCCCCCTCCCCCCCCAAAAAAAAATTAGGAATGAGTTGAGTTTGTAGAAAAGAAAATACACATCGTTGTAAAGAAAATGTAAAGACAAATTTCCTTTACACTACTTTCCTTTCTATACGTACTGAAGAAAATGAAACATTTCTGCGTGTCCAACGTTGCTGAGATCAAAGTTAAAAGGAAGTTAGAGACTTGCAGAAAAAGAATTCGAGAGGAAGCCCTAGTTTCCGTTCCCCAGATATGTCAGGGAGAACTTTCAGAATTATGCCAGAAAGGTGCAAATTTGTTTTTCAAAACTTCAGTACTAAAAAAAATAAATTATATCCCACGTGAAAGAGATTCGTCATTTCAAATAATATTTAAAATTAAATTTATGATTTTTAAAAGTATTTATTTATCTGCACCCTTTATCTGCTCTAAGATGGGGAAAAAATGTGTCCTCTCTAACCAAGATGAGTTTCGATGCAACTGTTCATTTAATCTTATATGTCCGCTATATCCACACCACCATCCATACCCATTCATTCCTTACCCCAAAACTGCGATAAGCGCCAGGTTCTGAAGAATGTACAATAATGGTGAATGGAGAAAACGTTACGTTCACATCCACAAGGCGAGGAATTATTACTTTAGACTTCAGAGATAATGTGAGAAAATGGAATAAAATACAAAGATCAATTAAGTAGGAAAGGACATGACACCTAGAAAAGAAAACATCGTTACTTCTTTATCGAATTTTAGATTAAAAAGAAAATAAATATTTATCTTGGTGGTATTACCTGAGGCTGAAATTTAGGGTATTTCAACCCTTCTGCCCCCCCCTTTTCGGTACACTTCTGCCAATTCTTGTAGCAGACGGACAGAAAATAGTAGTCCCCCCCAAACGACCGATTGAATGTGGTATTAAGTAAAAAATTCTTGAATAGCAAAAGTTAGTGAAGTATTTTATCCTCTTTTAAGGCATACCTTTCAGTTGTCTATAATAAGTAGAAAAAAAATCTGCGTTTTGCAAATAAATTATTTTCTATAAATTAAAATCAACTTCTGGAGCTCTATTTTTTTCACGCTTTTGAAACTCCTAATTTCTTCGCCTTTAATTTTTGTTTTTGTGAAACTGCGGTAAAATTCACAAGATTAAAAAAATCCTCAATCTCAAGATTAAAACAAAAGCTGGCTCAATTAATTCTAGTAAAATGCTTTTCTTGATTAGAATGCTATACCGTACATCTTTATTTGTCCTTTTCTTGCATCGATATGATAAACGTATTGTTTGAATTCTCGATCATAGATTTCGAATTTTTAAACGCTGCTAAACAATGAATATTCTGCTGCAAAATGAAGAAGGAAAAATAAAATTATGGTTTAAAAACTACCATCTCCTACTTATTTAACGAAAAAATTATTACATAATTATTTCTTTGCAGAGTTTAAACATTGAATTGATCGCGGAAAAAAATTCCTTTAAATTAACCGAATTTTAAACATGTAAACTAGGATTAAATCATTTATATTTGATTTTATTAATTTTTTTGTATTTGATACTAAAATCTCATCGAATGCCTAAAAATCTCAAATATTTTGCAAATTTCAGAGTTTAAATAAAAATGCAGATTTATTATCAGAATAAAAAGTGTGATCAGCGTAAAAGCACAGTAAACTATATAGTTAAATAGTTAACAACTATGAATAATATTGCATTATATCTATGGATAATAGCTATAATGAACTATAGATTTGTTCATTACATTCTGCATAGGATAAAAAAGTGGATTTATGATTGTAAAATGTAAGCATTGTTGAAAAAAATTGCAAAATTTATAGATAATTCGGATACTACACACACAAATTTCATTTTTGAATATAATTTTTTGATTGCATTTAGTTTCTCTCTGTATTAAGTACTGTTACGAAGAAAAATAAAAAACCGTAACTTTCTTTCTTCCTAGTTTTTGTAAATAAATGTTATATATATATATAATTTTACTTTTATTCATCATTTTGTCTTTATATTAACAAAAAAAAAAAATCATATAACATATAAACGTTTAAAAAAATTCTCCTCGACAAGCTGGGAGCCAAAAGTATATTCCTTTACATCTGAGTTACCATCTGGAAACATAAAATATTGAAGTTAAAAATATTCAAAATTATTAAGTGAAAATCCTTTTTCAGCTTTAAAATATTGCAGTTTTCGAAAAACTGTAAAGACAAAAGTTGTTAGTCTGAACGCGAAGCTAATTTGAGTAAATAGGCTTATTTTCGATGTTAAGAAAGCATAAGCGTGACGAAAATTTAGCGATATATGAATCATCTACGAATTCGTCTGAGGTGTTTAAATTTTTAACAACATATTCCCAGCCAGTTAAAATTCAAGCAAAATTACTCTAGATGTCTTGTTCACAAGATAATATGCAAAGTACGCTTCTATATGCAAGCTATTTTGTTCACAAGATAACATGCTTATAGAAGCGTTATACGCATACGTATACAAAATTTTAAACAAAGGAGTTGAATTCTACTGACCCTGATTGGTGAAGAACTAAAGAAACTTTCCCTAAGTCTTGTCCTGAAGTCTTCCAAAAGGAATCTTCCGAATAATTGTTTATATTTTTTAATAAATATTTTGAAAAATGGTCTTCGAACCTAGTCGCAAAGAATTTTTATTTACATACATTATTTTATTTAAATTACAATACCGCGAAGGTGTAAAGTGTACATTTAGAATGCAGTAAAATTCCTAGTAGTTCTTCCATCAATTTAGAAGCTTATTAACTTTTAATCTCCTGGGCAGCTCAGCAAATTGAAGCATCATTCTAGAGTGCAGCACGACGCGCGTTGTTGGAACAGCTGTTTTGTTTTCTCTAATCATCGCAGGGAGATACCAGAGACGAACGAAGCGAACATTCTTGATGGAAATTGATATCTTCCCAATCTGTCCCCGATCTTATATGGATTTCATGATGTTTTATTCAATAGTTTAGTAAGCGGACTTGTTTGCTGATCGCTCGAAAAGCTTGCTGCATATCACGAAGTTTGTTCGTGATGACGCTTGATGATAGGATATTGACGTCAACATACAAGCTCCGGCTTTTAAACAGAACTTGTGTCCCTGGAAGATGAATGATTTAGCTTCGAAGACTACACAAGTATATTTATAGTAGTTTAACGGCATCAGCTAAAATGATAAAGTTAAACTTTGAAGTTGGAAGTCAAATGCACTAACTGTCTACTAACAATAATAATGAATACTGTATGTGCATTGATGCTCTACAAGTCAGATCGTTTGACTTAGAGCTACAAAATTTGGTGTGTGTGTGGGCGTGCGTGTTTATATTGGTGCAATGTTTCCGAAATTTTAATTAATTAAAAATTAAGCAATAGTTTGGCGTTTTTTCACGATTATTTCTAAAAACATATAGGCATAAGAATAAGTTTTAGATCATCTTAAAATTTCATCTTTTTGGAGATAGCAAATTTAATTGCCACATAATTTTTAAAGAGTATTCGAAGTATATTTCCAATAGTATATCTCACTGTTGAAATGAAGTTAAAATCGTTTCCATTATTACATTAATATTTGATCCTGGCTTTTTTTTAAATGTTGATGATCAAGATATGAAGATTTCGTTTATTTTTCTGTTTTGAGTACATTTCAACGGTGTATTGGGGCATGGTGGTCTAGTGGTAAGGTTTCGGCCTCGGAACTGTAGGGTTTCAGATTCGAGACACGATTCCACAGAAGATTGTGTAAGCAGGTTTGATGTGCGTTAAATGCGTCAGGACCAAACGTCCTTCCACTGGTGTGGAGAGAGGATGCCAGCTCAGGTATCATTCTCGTCATCCGACCGCAGTTCAAAATAACGTTCGTCCCAAAATAGCCCTAGTGGTGATTTAAAACGGGATGTTAATTTAACTAAATTAAACAACTGTTGGTAATTTTTCTGTACACAGAATTTTTCAGTTTTTTAATTTTGTGCAGGAAGCATGTGGTAATTAAATGTTTGAAACTTTTAATATTTAACTACAGAACGAAGAAACGATTAAAATTTTTAAATGATGCTACTCTTTCAAAAGATTGCACCCATTTCAAATGATGTTACTCTTTTCTGTAATACAAATGAATGCGTAAAGATTTAGACAGAAGACAAAGTAAATGCATGGCAGAATGAACAAAACAGTGTAAGACTTACAAGATAGCATAAGTAACATATCTATGGAAATTTGAGTTTTAAAAATATTTTGAAGAAATCACGAAGACAGTTACACAGAATATTTAATTGGACCCTGTGAAATAAGCAATCTCAGTTTCAGTTTAGTCATATAACATACCATTTATATTAATATCCCATCTCCACAGGGGCCGCGGTGACCTGGTGGTAAGGTCTCGGCTTCGGAACAGGAAGGGTTTCAGGTTGAGGGGGTCTCTTGCACGTTAAATCTGTCAGGCCAAAGTCCTCCCGCTGGTGTGGCGTGGTGTGGAGAGGGGGGTGCCACTTCAGTTGTCGTCCTCTCATCTGACCGTGGTTCAAAATTACGAGGTCCGTCCCAAAATAGCCCTTGTGTTGCTTTAAACGGGGCGTTAATATAACTAAACTAAACCAAACTAAACCCATCTCCACACTAAGCCTTTGTTGGTACTTATCTCGTACTTTTGAACTCCGGTCAGAAGACGAGGACTAAACCTGAGCTGGCATTCCTCCCCTCTAAAATTTCCACATCGCTCCAATGGGAGTTTCGACGCCAACGGATTTTGTGTGCACCAGGCCCGCTGACACTAAAGGTGGGTTCACACGAGGCTTTTTATTGTCCGCAAACATTGTCTATCTGTTGTTGTCCCGGCATTGTCCCCGTGTGAACACTTGAGACAACGCGGACAACGTTTGTACCGACGGGACAATCATTTGCCATTGTTTCGTTGTGGTCACCTGATTTTCCAGAAGTAGGCGTGATCTTCTATTGCGGACAATAATAAGCCTCGTCTGAACCCACCTTAAGGCTGTTTGGTCGAATCGGGTTTCGAATCAGAAATTCTCTGATTCTGAAGACAAGACCTTACCACTATGCCACTGTGGTTCTACAAACGATCAATTTGTATAATGAAAAAAAAAAAAAAAAAAAAAAGCAAAAAAAAAAAACAAATATTATAATTTTAGTGGTAAGTGATGTTTTAGTGACAATTTTTGTTCGAAACTGAACATCTCTTTTATTTATGGATTTTGATTATAATTTTAACATATCGATATGATATGACGTCATTTAGCTATAATATGCTTTTCTAACAACAAAATTATTCTTGAAAATATTTCCGAATTTGATTTGAAATGCAGTGAATAGCTGTTCACTTATACAACTTTCTAATAGAAAAGAAAAATTGGTGTTAGACACATTCACATTTCTGCTGATTATTATTTAATATTTTTAAAGTATGAATAGATTTATGTAGCAAATTGTATGGTTGTTAAATGCTCATTCATAGTTATAATTTCCCCTTGAAATAGACTTTCCATGTGGCTGAAATCAATCTTCAACAGTAAGTTTGATTGAAGTGATGAAGAATCATTTTCTTCTAAAATTTTGAGTTCTTTGACTGAATTTACTTTTTGTGTATTTGTAAATTTCGAAGGAATTTTATACTCAGAATATTTATTGTTTGGTCATATAATTTAATATCTGGTAAAAAAGATCCTGTGATTGCTAGTGTTAATTGTAATTTATAAGTAGATGGATAAACTTTTTCTGAAATACAAATTTACTACACATTTTGCAATGAATTTTATCCCATTTTATCTCTGCAACGCAGAAATCGTGCATATGTTCAATACACGGTGGAGAGTTACTTTATTCTAATATAGCATAAATAATGTTTTGTTTCGTGGTGAAAGCATTTGGACTTATCCATAAATATTGCGTATAAATAATAAATCAGCTAATATAAAAGCGGAAGATAATATGTTGAAAAAATGTTTATTTTATGTAATAAAGAATTGGGATTTTTTTTTCTTTCTAAAATTGAGTTTTTTTAAAATTATATTTAGCTTTTGCATATTTGTAAAATTTGTTTTGCATACTGCTATCTTTGATTTTAATTTATAAATGGAGTTTTTTAATGGAATTTTTTCCCATTTTATCTCAGCAGCGTAGAAATCGAGCCTATGTCCGTTATCACATCGTTGCGTATAAATAACGATTTGCTTCGTGGTGAAGGTATTTGGATTTTTCCATAAATATTGTGTATAAATAGCAAATCGGCTTATGTAAAAATAGATAATAAGATTTTAAAAATAAACAAAGTTGCGTTGAAGAATTTTCTATTATAAGGAATTATAATTTTTTCTTGTTCTTTTCATTAAAAAAAGTATTCCTGAGATTTATTTTTGTATAATTCTTATGAGTTATTATTTTAAAAAAAATTAATTCCGAATGATCCGAGTTTTGTCGACCTCATGTTGAAAGTTCGGTTAAAGTGTAGCACGGTGTGCCCCCGAGTTTATCGCCAATATGGTAACCCAACGGAACTTTCTTACAGTAACCCTAATTCTGTTTTGTTTACTACTTTTTACAATAGTTGAGTTGTTCAGGAACTACAACTGTTTTGTAATAAATTTAATATTTAAAATATCGATTTCAGATTATTTACATTTTGCTTATTTATTTAATTTAAAATTTATTATACAAAGAAAGTTTAGAATAAAATTAATATTAATTAAAATAACATTTTTTTCGTTTTTTGTGTTAATATTTACAAATATAATTTTTCGTTTTCACATTTTAATTATCACTATGCGAATTCGCAAATCGTCTGCGTTTTCGTACTAAAAGAAGTCTGCCATGGAATTATTCGCAGTTCTCGTAATTCTTTTGGTGTTCCAACGTTTGGTTCCCGCGAAATATTATTATGTCTGCAATCGTACAGAAGTGGATGTCTGGTAGTTGGGATGGTAGGCACTATTTCGAACCTCTGAATGGATGAAGGGGGATTGGAATATTTTTTTATGAGTTGATGAGGCTTGGAAAGAATGCTTTGAGTGTTATGAAAAGATTTAATAAAGCAAGTAAGTACATTAAGTATTAAAAATTCTGTATAACATTCGTTTCTGTAACATCAGTTATTCTTACTTGTAATATTATTATGCACTATTCCTTAATCCACACCGTCCATTTGTTCAATTTGCTAGCGAAGCTACTGCATTCCCGCTCCGTATGAAAGCGAAGCCCTAGGATGTTTTTTTGAAGTTAAAAAATACTGCCCGGTGCCTTCTACAGATGCCTTCGGCATCTGTAGAAGTCACCGGACAGTATTAAATAAATAATTATAATTAGTTAAACATTTTAAATAAAAAGGCGGGAAATGGCAACCGTAACTGTTCCGCGGAACAGTTTGTTTATTTTGGCCGCCATCTTTGTTGGCGACTTGGCATCCTTGACGCAGCAAGGGGCACACTATTCTACACTTTTACCGAAAGTTCAAAAGGAGATTGACGAAACCCGAAAAAAATTCTATAGTTTTTGAATAGATTCTAATTAGGTTTCCATTTTTAAAAAATTTTGACGATGTTGATTTGTTCATTGTTGCGTATAGAATTTTTAAAAATTATATTCTATTTATCACTGGGAAACTTTTCTTAGTAAAATATTTGCTTCAGAATTATTAAATTAAGCAAGGCCTTGTTTATTTATTTCTTTACAAAAAAAAATGCATTTATTTCTATTCAATTATCCTAATCCAATAACGATTAGAAGGTTCAAGTTTTCCCAATTTCTATTTATTATAGCCTCTGAGTAAGGGAAACTTACTTAATCTTTTTTTAGTAATGTGATCTTAATTTTTTTAATAAAAAAAATCTTGAAAAATGGTTAGTTAAAAAATTTGTGTTTCATATTCATTTTTTAAAAAATCTGGAAAGGATTTTTTTTTTTTGTTTTCCACAAAAATTTACTTAAAATTTCTTGTAATTAAAACAAACAAAAAAAAAACGTTTCTTAAGGATTTATTTTTTTTTCTCAAATACTTTGAAATTTAATTTTAATTAATTAGATAACGCATTTTATTTCGGATATTTATTATTCTCATTAATAGAATATTAGAACGGTCGTTTGAAATAGTTAAGCTTGCCCTACTGATTTGCCTTTTAAATTATTTATTACTTAAGCGAAAAGCCTTGTTGGTAGAGTGTCAGTTTCATAACCAAAGGATAGTGAGTTCTGTCCTCGTCTCAGATGACTGCCGTGTTGGCTAATGTCAGTTGGGGCACGTTAAATAGGTCGTGACGGCAAAGTTCTCCAAGTTCCCATAACAAATTACACCTCTTGGGAGGGCTGAATCGGGGATGAGTCAGTCTCTGATTTGGATCTAAATTCTGACTTGCAGATAGATAAATGAGTTCGACCGCCCCCTAAAAAGAGTTGTGTCGTATGTGTTAGAGCAAAGTCGTACGTTCACCTTAACGGTGCTCGTTAACAACGAAAGGCGCACACTTCTGCCTTAATTTGGAAGATCTCCGCTCATTCGGGCTTGGTATGACCACGTGGCATTACACCCACCACCCACCAAAATCAAATTTAAATATCAATTCCTACACGAATTTGAAGCACGAATCTGGCATGTCAAAGCTGTATTCTGAAAAGACGTTTGTCATTCAAATAAGACATGTCTTATTTTTAGATGAACGGTTGAATCGTCGTGAAATGACAAAGGCGACACCGAAGTGGCCAATTCCTTCTCAATATTCATGCATTGCACATGCTGGAGAAAATTCGATCCTAAACCTTCCTATTTGAACCTTATTACCATGACTATTTAAAATGAAATGAACAGTTCAAAATGCAATAACTATTGAGTTTTTTGGGAATACTTTAATATACTTTATCCATTATTGAGTTATATTTTCAATTTTTACTGTCGCAAAAGTAAAGTATTGCTTATCTAACAATTATTATTGTAATATGAATCAAAAACGTGATTTTTTCATTCATTTTTTTAAAAGGAGAAATATTTTTTTAAAAATATCATTTTAACAAAAAAAAAAAAAATGCAATATTAGAATTCAGGCAAAAGTCTTTGAGAAATTCAGGACAATAAATACCAAATAATGAGTAAGCCAGTTGATATTGCAAGGATGCTAAAAGGATTTCTTTTTTTTAAAAAAAGTGTTAATTTATACTAAGAAAGTCTGTTTTATAACTGATCCAGTATACAAATTCAAAACATTTTCATGAAAATTAGGTCCCAGATACTGACAACGAATTGAATTGCCTTTATCTGAAACAGGAGTAAAAATTTCTTTCTTCATTAAGCTTATCTGAATATTATCAGAATGGATAATACTCATAGATAAGCCCATTTTCTCTGCAAACAAGATAATTCGTACGTTCGCTGATGCTAAGCATTCCGATATTTGTATAAATTTGATGCTTATATTTGGTACATAGGATTATAATTTGAGAATTCCTCATTCATTATGACGCAAGTTCCAAAAGAAAACACTTTTTAAAAAGATTTATATTTTATAACTTACAATTAAAAAGTATGTTTCATAATTTGGTGAATATGGAAAAATTAATCTTTATTTTAGCAGATGTAATCAAATATTTATGAACTACGTAATAGCAATGATACTTGCACAGTGGAGAGCACTTAATTGATATTTGCTTTGTAGTTCTGTTCATTGTTAAAATACTTTTTTTCATGTTAGATATGCTAGAACATTCTTTTTCTTTCTTTCTTTCTTTCTTTCTTTGCAATATATTTGTTATGCTTTTATCCCTTCAGTGGGTCGATAAACTGAGGACCAAGCATGCTTGGTAACTAAACACCGGGGGGTTTAGGCTGGCCGCTTAACTGGGCCATATGCCTTGCACCCCTGGGTCTTCGACCAAACAAGCAGATATAGGCACCGTAGACATTGGTCCACGTGAGCTTTCTTGCTACTGAGTTTAGTTATGTTTGAAATGAGTGGAAATTTCTTTTGTGAAAGTTAATATGATATACACTATAATGCTAGTAATCACCACTTATTAGTTTTTTTCGTTGCCTTTTTATACGGCAGAAACATAAATATAAATTTTTTTCTAATTGTTGGCATTAGAAAACGATAAAAAAAGCTCAAATTTGTAAAAAATTGTGAAATTCATTGCAGGACGTGGGTGCGGACTTTAGATTGCAAACACATCGGAGATTCGAATTGTCCTTTGGTTTGTTTGAAAACTTATAAGAAGCAAATTAGTTTATTTTGTGTTTTCTCAAAAAAATATTTTCAAAAAACGGTTAAAATTCGCTAGAAAATGTATTAATAAGTAATTAATATTCTTTTTGTATATTATGTGGAACAGGTATTTCTTTAAAAATTTGTGTAATTTTAAAACTATTTTTTCAGAGATCTACTTTCTATTTTAAAATATGCTACGCGTTTTCGGGAGAAAAACGAATATGAATATGAAAAGGAATGAAATAATTTTTATAGAAATAATTTTTTGAATATGGATACTAAATATGTTTGAATATTAAGAAAAAGTTTGCCTTTTTTACTTTTGAAAATGCAAATCAAATGCAGCAAGCAAAAATGTAAGATTTTTAATCCATAAAAAAAAAATGTTGCATAAATTATTTTTAAAAAGCAGAAGTATTATGCTTTATCTTGTGGAGCATGCATAACATATTTTACAACATAATGCCTAAATGCGTAATGTAATGATTATTTAAACATTAAAGAAATAGAAAAATCCTAGTCTAAACGAGAATACTGTCTAGGTGTCAATTGCATATGTGGACTTCCATTAATTGGTGGTATTTGCACTCCAACCTTGATAAAGCTTTATAAATTTTAACATGTTTTGGGTGGGGTTTGAAGTATTGAAAATGTATATCATTTAGTTATTGATTATAATCAGTATGAGAATGGGATAAAAGTTCCATGAAAATTTGCTAATAGCTGTATTTATTATTCTTTTTAAAAGAACGACTAAAACTGCGTTTCAGAAAAGGTTTTTTTATTGAAGATAAGAAATCGAATTTTTCTGATACTTTACCTTTCTAAATTATTTTAAATTTAATTCTGAAAAAAATCATCTTTGATTTGTCAATCATATACATATGAAGGGTAATCTATCCGATAATTGCGCTCAATTATGAGCGCAAAAGTGATATAGCGCTTTCACCAAGCTGCCACAGGAAAGGTCTTTCTTGTAAGCTCCAGCAGAAAGCAACTTAAAATTAATCTGTTTTCATGAAGGTTGACCCCAGATGTAGACAACAAACCACGCTGTAGAGTGTAGACATATCGTGAGTTAGAGATTACGTTTATTCGATAGCTATTCTCGTTTTCCAACACACTCGCGGTAGGTGTCCAGCAGAAAACCACTTTCCCCAACTGTCCCTCGAGGAGAGAGGGGTCTTGTAGCTGGCGAAAGGAAAGGACAAATGGGATGGCTTGAATTACGACCCACGATTAATTGAACAACCCTACAGGTCAGTGCCGCACAGAAGAAAGGAAAAAAAAAAAGAATAAAAAAAAAACTTTATTGCAGACCACTCCTGAAGTCCTGTGGGGCGTTAATTTTTGCGGTTAGAACTTTTCTATTCTTTTGTATATTGTATATGGTGTTAGTGGTATGGTTTACAACAAGTGCACTATATGGCTACTGCAATAAAATGTTTTTCAGAAAATTAGAGTGAATTGATATTGCTATCGACATCCTCTTTTGAGTAGGGGATCCCTACAGTTTCTTGAATGTTGTCAGAAACCACAAGTCAGATTGCTTCCTCGAAGGACTTCTTGACTTTTTCCACTTTAGAATATTTTTGGCTCATAAATTTATCGAATCTTCTAATCATATGCCTGTTATTTGAGGTGTTTCAATCCATAGATGAAAGTAAAAAGTAATTATTAAAAGTTGTATGCTAATGATAAGTTTTAAATTTAGTTACTCTTTATATTTACAGATTTTAGTACGAAAAATTTGAACTTAAATGTATTAGGTAGATACGTCACTGAATAGTCAAAAGTCAAAGCTTTTTAAAGTTAGCAAATTTTGATTGACGTTTAAAAATTCTTTAAAAATCTCACTTGTCCATTTTCAAAACAAAATTATGCAGAAAAATAAGACGACAAATGAAACTGTAATGATAAATAAAACAAGCAATTATTCAAACTTTTTGATGCATTCTAACGCATTTATCCTGAATGTTTACTTTAAACATTTTTCTTAACTAATTTTGAAAGATATAGGACCAAAGCACTTGATTATATACAAGGCTGCTACATTAAGGATAGAGAAATATAGCTTTTCAAAACAATGTTTTGCATTACTGACATTATTGTTTTCCTTATTATCTAAAAAAAATAAAATAAAACAAAAAATAAGGCATCCTTATTATTATTTTGAAATTGTTTAGCCGCATCGATTCACTAAGTGTAAATAAATTCCACTCGATTTTTGCATCGAATTATATCTGAAGAAGTTATAATTTTTGAGTTTTAGGAAAGCATGGTTTTGTGACATTATAAAACCGAATACGAGTGAAATGTTTAAAAGTAGTACAATTCATTTTTGAAAATGTGAAGAGGGAAGTTTCAAAATTTAGTAACTATAAAAATAAACGGATTGGACAAAATCCATTATTTTTCCGCAGATGCCGTATTTGGTTAATATTTTTTAAAATTATTATTTCCAATTGTAATGTATAAAGAGAATGCATGGTCAAAGCTTTAAAATTTAGGGGTTTTTTTTCGTATTCTTGATGATCAAGGTGTGGCAATGAAAGATCAAGATGAGGAATTTGGTGGTAATACAATAAAACTTTGTTTTTATCTCGTTATAATAAAACCGAGCCATAAAATTTGGATATAGCCAGGAATGTATTGAAAATAAACTACAAAATTAGAATGTTTACCCTTATTGGAATGAATTTTTCGGTCAATACGCAGAATAATTAGAACTACGTCTGGAATTCTAAAGAAGGATTAAGTAAGAGAACATGGATTAAGCTAGAAAAATTCCTTCATTAATCGCTCACGATAATTAATAAACAGTATTTTTGATACATTCAGTTTTGAAATTTGAAATTCGAAACTTGTTGTTAATGTTGTATACAAATTAGTACAGTAATGAAAATTAATATTTCTTGAATCTTTCGTGTTTGATATCAAAATAACAGCCTTTTATATTGTTTTATTTTTACCTCACTTTTTCAGAATCTTTCTTTGCGCAACTAATGTATATATATATAATATAATATAATTTCAATTCAGCATAAACAAAGGAAAATAAAATATTAATTAGCAACGAATAAAAGAAAATGCAATTTTATATAGATATTTGTTAAATAAAATAAAATTGTTTGAAATTAGTTTTCTCACAAAAAGTTTTTCGTCATCGAAAAAAACCTCTAAAATAAGCTTTATACAATATCTAGAAATTCTAGTTTAAAATAGCATTTATCTTTGCATATAGTAATTGATACTAGGTTTTGTATAATTGTTTCACTATTTCCCCTCTTCCGAGGTCTGTTATTAAAAACTGTCATACCTTTAACAAAATTTTTTGAAGTTTTATGCTCTATTTTTAATACTATATCTATAATTTTATGCCATCGATTTTTTAAATTATTAAATTATTATTTTTGTTTTTTAATTTTTAAAAAATTCTTATTTTAGATTTAACAATATCCGACTTTTAGCAGGTTTAAATATTAAATATATATTTAAAAAATAAGGATTTTCATCAAAAGTTACAACCAAGGGATTTTGATCAACCGCCACGGTTTGTATCTGTTTGAGCCTCAATACGCCCTTTTTGAAATGTCAGTCCGCATGTACTCAAATATAATGAAAATGCGCAGCTAGTTAGATACCTGAAATTAGACGTTTGATTATATTTCTAAAATTAAACTGTTTAAGATTAATCTATAGTTCCTATAATTATATAATCTATAGTTATAACTTCCTGTTAATCTGTTCATACATAGAAAGATTAATTTTTAATTTTGACTGTTTTTGAGAAAATTGTGTTAATTTATATTGAACCCATCAAAAGGGAAAGTTTTAAAAATCACACTCCATGTTCTTTATTATAATGCGCAATATGGCCTTATTATAACTGGTGGCCTAAAGGTGAGGTGGATTTGAGTTAAGATGGGTTCCCCGCTCGAACCTAACTATAGTCGTGTTAACAAATCTGGTGTACGTCAAATCCGGAAGGGTCTGGAAATTTTCTGAAGAGGATGCCGGATTGACATCTCTTTCACATTTGATTATGATTTCAAAATTGCGTAGTTTATTTTCAAATAACTTCTTGTTCTTTTCCCATAAAACAACAACAAAAAATATATAAAATTCAGTTTATATATTTATTTACCATTTGTTTTATTTTGTCGAAGTATTACTAAGTAAAAACAGTGCTCAAGTTGAAAATCACCATTGAAGTATTTTCTTTTTAAGAAGAAAAAAAAAAGTCATAAAAAATACTTTAAAAAGAAAAACATCGCGAGTGAAATCTTTCATAAAAAAACAACACGGATTTCATTGAACTCAAAGTTATTTTGAGTAACCACCAGCTGTTAACCACCTCCGGCATTTTTTAGCTTTACTTTAAAGGGTAACCGTGTCACGACTGTTATTCCCTTTTAGTAACTACAAAACTCATTTCCTTTCACTAAACTGTCAAGATGAAATATTTCACCAAACTTTCCCGTCTTCACCAAGCCAGAACATCGCACCTCCTTGCGCAACGCCGATTGACGCCAAAATTCTGTGAATTTGTGAAAAACAAAGTCGGCATCTGGTTGAAAAAGAAATCATCCGTTTCACCGAACCTCTCTGCAAATCCGGTTTTAGGGGAGAGAGGTTTGAAAACCAATCTCCAAGGCATTGGATGAATATATCTTATGCGATTTTAAATGGGCCGCCAACATGGGAACCTTGTCGGCTAGCCGGTGGACATGGCTAATAGGCTGAGGATTCGGGATTTATGTAGCACGCTTCCTTTTCTTCTGTGGAGGGGATAGCTGCTTAAGAAAGCTGCCGACTTCCAAATTAAGAGAACAGAGTGTCCCGTTAATAAGGCGGAGGGGAGATTTTTGTCGCCACGGCGTAGATCAAAACAACCGCTGAACGGAAGCTTTTCTAATTGTGGGAACGTAAACCACGCGAGAGGGGTGAATTTGATCATTTGTTTTGAACGACGCAATCGATTTGCTGCCGCTTTCAAGCGTCCATTCTTTAGAGTATTACTAGGATGGTAATGTGTTTGTTCGAGGTAACTAAGTTTTAGCTACAGAACCAATTACTGCAGTGAAGAAATAAACCTGGACAGTAATATTGCTTTTAATATATAATTTTCCAAAATTTGAACTTGTGTGTGTGTGTTTTAATTCGCCATTTTACATCTGAATACAAAAAGGGATAATAAAGTTATAACTCTTGTTTTCTGGAATTTTCTTTTTCCAAAGTAGGTATCTTTTAAATGAAGAAAATGATGCTAAACAAATGAAATGTATTGTATTAAATTAAAGGGAGAGACAAACGAGATTTTTAAACAAAGTGTGTATAGTGGAATTGAATTTTTTTTAAAGCAAACTACTTTTAATTTTTTTTAGGACCATGAAACTTTAAGTTCAACAAATTTCTTTGAGATCTTAATTTATAATTTGGAAGTCCTGTTATAACAGAATAATTTTGAATTCTGAAAGAAATATTTATTTTTAAGATCTATTGTTTAATTTGAGCAAACTTCTGTAAAAAAAATTATTTATCAGTAGCTTAACAATAATATCATGAAATCATGAAAATCGAGATTATTTTCCCCTTATTCACATTCACATTTGGCACATTTTTTAATGAAAATATCTGTTATATTTAGTGCAATGTACTCATAATATAATCTCTAAATAATTTCTACAATAAAAAATGAATGTTTATGCGTATGTGCAAGTTGGTGTTCTGCAGATCAAAACTTTTTTATCTTTGATTTTACACACACACACACACACACACACATATATATATATAAACTTAGAGGGTGAAGATATGCACCAGGAAACGATACTTTTAAAATTTCAATAAGATAAATTTTCCCGCTATAATTTCTGAAAACATGATTACATAAAAAGGAAGTTTTTTTCCTTACTATTAGACATTTTTTTAAAAGTTGTATTTTTAATAACACAAAACTTAATCACGCAAATTTTTTCTGAATTTCGGCAATTTTTTTCAAGACAAGCTTTTACCTTTTTTTTGAATAAAAGATTTTGTTGTTTTTAAATTCAAACTGTTTTTAGAATTTCATTGACTACTTACTCATGAAATTTTCTTCCATTGTTGAAAACTAAAGACGGATTATGTTTATTACAAGTCGAATAAAAAGAGCTATAATACCGTCAAATTTAGAAGATAGAATTTATTAAGTGGCTGTGGGGAACACGGATAGAATCTGAATGACTAAACTTGTTGCGAGAGCATTGACGAGAACCAAGGTTGAGTCCTAAGGGCCATCACTGGCGTTGTATAACTCTTTTCCTTGGGAAACATGTCCCGTCATCGGTAGGAGACAATCGATCCCCCATCATTTTTGTATCCTCCAAGGTGGCAAAAACCAACCATCATGCAGGTGGCTTTACAGCTTCAAATATAAGGTGCCCCATATCCAGGTGCAGAGTCAGTAGAACCTAAAACATTTAAAATTATACGACTTTAATTGTTTTATTGAAAAGTAGTGGTGAAAATGGGTATGAAGTTGTATTTAAGCAATTTATCTGAAGTTGTATGTAACTAATATTCTTAACGAACTAGTAGATCACCAGGGACGATTAGAATAAAATAAATGCTTTTTCGTATACTTTTTTGAACAGGCCCCATCTTAATATCTTGAACTATGGTTTATGCCCCATCTTGATAAAATTTATGTCACATGCTCTTAAAGATTAAGGAAAAATCCCAAAGATTAAATCAGAATTAAATTTGTTTTTGGTGTTTTTCAGCCATATCTTTGGAAAATGCTTTGTCACTACAGGGATTTTTACATTATCTTAAAACTCAAAGGGAAGAAGGGACTTAGAATAGTTTTAAATCAAATTTCAACAGCTTTTAAAATTTTAGTTTTTCTCCAATCTAATAGATTTAAAATTTTAATTTTATACGAATTATTATGATATTTTTGACTAAATTTAAATTAAATAAAATTATTACAACAAACTATTCAGTCATATGCTGTTTTCAATGTCAAAACGAGGACGGGACGAGGGATTCCAAACTCCATTAGTTCTCCAAAGTTCGATATTTACATTCTTTTTTATTTTGTACCATATGCATCTATTTTCCATGTTGGAGTAATGGACCAATAAAATCCACATTTTCCCACTTGATCAAATAACAAAGTAAAATTTTCAATACATGCATTTCATATTAATAATTTAAAAGTGAGAAAGATAATATTCCATGAATATAAGTTGGTTAATTAAGATGATTAGTTGTACATATTTCTTAAATTTTTGAAATTTTTTCTCTAATTATTACCATTGCATCCTCATAACTTTGAATTATTTCTTTGCATGCAATGACATTTAATTTATCTGGAATTTTAAGTATATCCATTAGATATATTTTTGAAATAACGTTATAATGTTTAGTTTGCATGAGATAAAATAACTTATCTCCCAGCACTTATTAAAAAAAACACGAACAAAGAAAAAAAAAGATCTAATATTCCATGTAAACAAGTTGGTTAACTAAGGCGACTATTTGTTCATATTTCATAGATTTTTGAAATTTTTTCTCGGGATATCACAACTTTGAAACATTTATGATTCTCGCTTACTTATCTGGATTTTCCAATCATATCCTTCATGAATTACTTGAAACAACATCATATTAATATCTACTTTACATGGGACAAAAAAAAATATGCCCTCAAATTCATTGAAAAAAACCGGAAAAAAAAAAGCTTCGACGATGAAATAAAAAATATTTACGGCATCACCATACCAAATACATAATTCAGTCAACAATCGATTTATCTTTGCTTTTCCTTTCTTTTTAAAATAACGGATTTTTAACGAAATAAATTACTTTTTAAATATCCACACTATTAACAATCGATTTGTTCACGGAAGAATTTTTATTGACAGTTCGGTTAATGACTTTGCGAGTTCCTTTCCGACTCCACGGAAGAAAGTACACACATTGCGGTGTAAACAGCAGTAGGGAAAAAAATCCTCTGAGGAAGGGAGGCAAAAGACGTTGTCGGTTAGTCTTCTAGAGTTCGGAACAATTAAAATCTGCATTACCTTCTGAGGTAATTACCACCTTGCCTTTAATGATTCTCGAGGAGAGGTGAACTTAAAAGAAACCGCAGACAGATGCACACCGCCTTCGCATGCAGAACTGGGCTCGAAAGCGTACACTAATGAAATGTTGCGCAGGTGTTAAGAATATGAGAAATCTTAACACCTGTTAAGGATGGAGGGGTAGTAGCTAGTTTCATTTCGGGGTTCATGAGTATGAAGACAATGCGAAAGTGCCCAAATAGTTTTCTATTCATGTTCTTGAATAGAAAATAATGAAAGGTAAACAAGTTGTTTCTTTGAGAAATAAGTTTTAGACGGTTATTTCAGTTCAACCGTCTTTAAAGAATTAGACAGTTTTGAACATATGTATATGAAGCATTAGTTTTGAAGCAAGGAAAAATAAATTCTATCATAAAATACAACGCCCTAATTCCTTTCCTTTTTCTAAATCATAAATGTATATCAACAATCTATATATTGGAATACAATTAAGAGATTTCTAATAATTTCTATATTCAATTTATTTGGTTGTGTACTAATCCATTAAAGCGCATTTATTCCCCTTTTAACTATCGGCATTTATTTTTTCATTTCAAAACTAGTTCCACCACCTACGTTTTTATGTTATAAATTCAATACGAGTTTATTATTTATTGAAACGTTTTATCTTAGCCTATACATGAAACAAAACAAATGATATTGTTTAATATATACATGAACATTTCATTAAAATTTCAACATATATGGGGATTATTAAGACCAAAATGTTTTTGGAAAGGCAGTGATACGATAAAAAATTTTGAGAAAACTAGGGTCTTAAATGCTAAAAGACTGCGAAAACGATTAAATTAATGGCAATAATTTTAGTAAAATGAATCACTACACATAGTAATAGGAACTGGTATCGAATTACAAAAAGCAACTATCGGAAAAATTTTACATTTGCTCAAGCCATATGAAAACTTTATTTTTCCTTTTCTTAGATCCCGGAACGTGTTTTTCTTCCGGGCTGCGTAGACAGGTGGGTGTTTACTACCTTGTAGGGGGTAGCATTGCTCACCGCGTCTTCGGAAATTACAGGTTTGCGCTAATGTTCGTGGAAAGGATTCATACCTCCAAGTGCTAATGACGTGTTTCTGGTCCGGAATCGAGCATAAATGTTTCACCTCAACCTCCCGGGAGGGTGTGATGCCACATCAGAGGAACCTCGGGGATGGTGCAGCATGTTGTCGAGGATCATTAGTGATGAGCAATCATTCATTAATTGCTTAATTGCGAATCCTTCCTCGCTTGTAGCGTGGTAATTCTTGCAAAATTTCGAATGGGTGAGACGTGAAGGTGTTGAAGGTCGCATTGCACCCTTTGAATGTAACATTGCTCTATGATATCATAAGAAAAAGATTAAGAAGGAATAAAGAAGAAAGCTGCAATCTTTGTCAACTTTTTTTTATTGAAACAGCACACAGTTTTTGAAGAGAATATTGTTTCATGTATGCGAGTTAATTGGGGAAGAATCTGAAAATAGATTTTCTATCAACACTAAACATGAAATCATGTGTCTGTTAATAAACAAGCATAATGCGTTAGCATTCAACAAGCCAGAATGTTTGATCTACAGCTCCCTAACTTGGCATAATATATACTTTAGAGAGTAAAAATAATGTAGGTAGAATTTTTCAAAAATTAATAAGTTTATAGTCAATATATTAATGTCCCACCTGCATATCTACTTTAGATTGGCAAGATTTCTTAGTTTTAGATTTATTGCTACACTAAAAAGATTTGAGTTTTACTTAAATAATAAAATATATTATTATAAAATATGCTTAATATTTTAAAATTGAATTTAGTGTTATTATTGAATTCAATGTTAATTTAAATAACCAGTGTTTTATACTTATGACAGCCGGTTTCCTGACATAGCGGTAGCGTGTCTTCCCCCTTGATCTAGGCGAAATGGGTTCGAATTCCTGTTCGGGCATGGTGGTTATTCTGTGTTCTATTTTTGAGTAGTGTGAATGGCCCCCTGTAAAAAAGGGTTGTACAAGTGAATGTGAAGCATGAAGTAGCGGAGTCGTACTCTTGGCTTAGTTAGCGCTATTGAAGAAATAAGGGAAACTAATTTAGGCTTAATCGTTGACAGCTTTCTGGTTGCGGACTTGTAAAGTGCCAAAAGTTACAACATACTTATGATAAAGCTAAATATATGTGTGTTGGCGCCTTTTGACCTAAAGCTACTAAGTTTAGCACATGTACAAGAAATGTGTTACTTCGAGAAATTTTTGTTTTGGATTTTAAATTAGAATTTCAATTAATGTATTTAAGCAAAATTTTCGCAACGCGGTCTGCAAAGCTGGTTCAATAGTTCTTTTAAAAAACTGCAACTTTTACACTAAAAAAAAAGTTTTTTAATCTTAAATAAGAAGAAAATTTCGATATTTAGTATACAATATTTTTATCTCTACGTAGAATGTCACCAAGATTATTTTCAAAAAATGATTCGAAATTTTATAATGATGATATTCTAGATGTAACTAGTGGGTGTTTTAAATCCAAGAGACTGCAGTTTCATGAATGGTAGCTGTGCAAATATGATGTGAAAGTTGAATACAAAGTTATATTTGTAACTAATTAACTAACTTATACAGAACTGCTCTGGCTGAAATTATTTTCGTGTGTTTTACTAATAAAATATACTCTATTTAAATAACTGCTATAAATACTTTATTAAAACATTTTTCAAACTTTTGTAATTTTAAAGTATTCACAACATAAAAATATTTGTAATGAAGTTTATAAATATCACATATATAAAATCAGCTACAGGTGTTATCTTTAAGATTGTTTTTTTCTCTATTATGATTAACTTATTATGATATCCATCGCCTGGAACTTTAATAAAATAAGAAAAATCTATCAACTCAAAGAAATGTTAAGATCTAAAAAATATGGGGAAATTGTAAATTGGACCTAAACAATATTTTAAATTGCAGAAAATAATTTTTTATATTAAACTTTAAAAAAAATTATACAAATGAAATTAAATATTGTGTTTGGTATCTAAATATAAGCTTACTTCATGAAATATGATATCCTAGATACTATCCAACTTTAACTACACATAGCTTTCTGTGTGCATACTTTGAAAGGTTCAAGCAATAGTAGACTCCAACTTAAAGTTTGCTACCTTTAAAAAACTTTAACACTTGGAATTCTAAGAAGAATATAAAAATGGTACACGACAAAGTATAACACTCAAAAAATACGTTTTGGCTTTGTAGTTAAATAGTATATGACTCCGACAAGAACGTGGTCCAAAACATAAAAGATTAATAATAAGGATATATCACTCACTTTGGAAAATCCTTTCATTGCGATACAAGAAATTCAAGATAACTTGAGATTCTAAAATCAATTTTTTATTTAGTAACACTTAAAAACAGTTTGTTGAGGTTTAAAATTTTTTTCAAATAATAAAAAAATGTGGCATTGAATAATATAGCATGGAATTTCATTATAATCATCCCCTTATCTATAACTGCAATTTCTGAAACTAAATCTTGTAAGATAATGCGAGCAAAGTCCATGGTTTGTAGTTAATTGGGCCGAATATTTGTTATCAATGCATCTATTTCTTTTTTTATCTGAGAAAAGATACTGAAGATAGTTGCCTTTTATATTATTTTCCCTTGATTCTAGTCTGATGATAACTTTACGAAAATGAGTTTTTAGCATTTTAACAGATTCTACAAGGTGATAGTGTACTAAATTAAATTCAGTAGCATGGTATTATATGTGCCAAGTCCTACAGTCATGTGTGCCAAGTCCTACAGTCATGTGTGCCAAGTCCTACAGTCATGTGTGCCAAGTCCTACAGTCATGTGTGCCAAGTCCTACAGTCTGCTTCTTACAGTCCTATCTGCTTTCTTGACCGAGGGTCCTGGGTGAGAGGCAAATGTCCCAGTTAGGTGTTCAGCCTAAAGTGGAACCTCCAGTGTTTGGTTCCCAAGCATGCTTGGTTCTCATTTTATCGGCCCACTGAAATGAAAAAGGCGCGCGAAATTCCGGAAATTGTTCCAACTAAATAAGAAAAATTAGATCAGTCCCAATAGAAAAGGCAAGTGCAACGTAACTCCATTAATTATTCCTCTCAATTACCCCATAAATAGTCTAAAAAAATTATTTTATTATAATTAATTATTCTCAATCCATTTTTAACGGAAAATAAAAGGAAAAATGTTAAATACCAAATCTCATGACGTTAGAGCTTTACGGCGCTCGTCTAAACTAGTTCATTAATTTTAACTTTCCCTAAATAGTACAAATTAAAGTTTCTATTCCAAATTATGATGTGGAGGTGCTCGTGACCACTTTGTCACACCGCGGAACTCCGAAACATCACGACGTTGCACGTTGAGTCAACCTTGCCCAGCCTGAGGATCGAACTTCGGACATGTGCACTGGGAGCATTACGCCGCTGGGCTTAAAGTGATAGTCTATCGCAGTTTTAAATGAATCAGCTTTGGCAGCCTCAACATCTAATTCATTACCTTTGATGTCAATGTAAGCCTTAGTCCAATGTAATGAGATTTACAATCCAAAAAACTTTTAACGTCTTTTACTATATTTTTTGTGTTGGGTTTTTAAAGATCCTTTAATGTACGGACAGTCTAAGTCCATGAATAGATGATAATAAACACATAATTTGTAATAGTTTCTTCCCTCACCCCTAATTTAAGACTTGGCATATTGCAAAAAGTTCTGCTTGAAAAATTGAATAATGATTTTAAAGCCAATACTGAAATACTACTCTCAATTTTATCTTCTCCCTCAAAAACACAAAATGCCGTTCCAACTTATTCATCCATTTTCGAGCCCTATATAAAGAAGGAGTGTGGAGGTGTCATTGTATAAACATTCCACTGCACCTTTTTCAATCTTGCTCGAAGGAATCCATATATTTTATAAATAATATTTATAGAACCCTCACTTGTTACAATTCTGTATGTTTCATTATTATATTACTAATATCAAAGCTTTTCTTTTATAATGCATTCTTTAATAATAATTATATTGTTAACATTTAAAAAAAAGAAACTTAATGGTTTTGTTAGTTATTTTTTTACATAATTTCATTTCAAAATAAGAATTCATTCATTCATTAATCTTTTTTTCCATATTTCTATTCTTGTTCAATAACTCTTACTTGCATTATTCAGTGACGCTTCAAATCATTCTCTTGCCAAACAAGTGCTCAATTTAATCGATTATTATCTGATTATTGGACTACTGATACATATGTAAGTCGACTTTTTTAATGGTAGAAGAAAATAAAACGATAAGGTTGAGAAGTCAGGAAAATTAAGAAGAAAGATAACAAGAAAACAAAGATGAAGACATAAATCTTGGGAGAGGGGAATCTAGTCTAATTCCTTGTAGCAAATGAATTGAAACTGATTCTAAAACTTCTTGATGTAGCGCTTACTAGAACGTTGTGGCTTTAGGCAGAAATGGGCAGGGAAAGATTACACACGATTTAATAAAGTTCTCTTTAGAACAAGGACATAATGTGAAGGTAGTGCATGGAGCCTTAATATAAGTCATTGGGCTATTATTATTCAATATTCATTATTAATGCTATTATTATTCTATATTCATTATTAATTATATTATTATTCTATAAATATGTATTCATGCTATTATTTTTATCTCACACATATGTATTTATGCTATCATCATTATCTCACACATATGTAATCATGCTATCATCATTTTGCATATACTTGCAATCATCATTTTGCATATACATGCAATCATCATTATTTCACAGGTATGCATTTATGCAACTAGTATTTCACACACATTTATACATACAATCCTTATTTTTTCTTACATATTATAATGTATGAAACAATTTAAGTTGAAATATTATCAAAAGTACAATTCGGTGTGCTTTTCATAACATTTTTTATAGTATTTTCAGAATAGTTGTCTAGATGATATTTCAGAACATTAGAAATTTTGCTTCCGGTATATATTACATATTTATTTAAGAAGATTACATTGTTAATTACATATTTATTTTAGAATATTTTGATCTACTTCAGAGTTTCTGAATTATAAAAAAATGATTTTTAAAAAGGTTATTAAAATATCTAATAATTTTGCTAGAAACTTTTAATAGCCTCTAAGTTTGTTTGTTTTTAACCTAGATCTTATGGTATTTTATTTTTATTTAAAAAAAAAAACTGCATTACTATTTTTTTCAGAGATCGACAGCTTTCGCATTTTTGAGCAAGCTCTGCTTTGATTTCCCCAAAATTAAGATAAAATAAAAAGTGATGGATTTTTTTTTCTCTCCGCAATGCATGGAACTGAGAGGACGCGTTTCATGTTTTCGAACTACCGAAAGTTTAAAAAAAATGAGTCGTGGAAAAAAAGTTTATCAAACATATCTTCTACTTAGTATGTAAAGAAGTTTAGTCCAGTTTTCGTCAAAGATCTTATTTTAGTAGAAATGCAAAATCGTCTTTTTTTAAATATATAGTATCAGAGGTTACAGAACAAGTTCCATGCGCATAAATGTAATAATGGAAATTTATTAATGAAAATTCTGAGAAATTCTTAAGTCCCATTCCCCTAAAAATGTTCTAGAAAATGTAAAAATGAAAAGGATTGGTATGTTTATGTACGAGTTCTATGATTAAAATCTCTAATTTGTTTTCATAGTGTTGAAAAAATATATTCAGGAAACATAGTTACACAACAGAATTTTCTTAAGTATACTATTGAAATGTAAATTTTATTTCGAATCTCATAATTTATAATCAGTAAAGGATGATTTTAATTTGTTTTATATACGTATTATATTTCCTGTTCTGAAGTGCTATAATTTTCGCGATTCTTTTGCAAATTTAATGTTTAAAGCAGTTTTAAGTTTAGAGTTTTGAAAATATTGTCTATCTCATTTTTTTCTTTTTATATACAGTGGGCGTTTTGTAACTTAAAGGGTTTTTTTTTGTGTGTGTGTGTGGCATACATTTAATTTTCTTTGAAGTCTGTTAAGGAAACATATATTCTTGACTACCAAGCTCAGCTTTCTAATAAGCCAATGAAATGCCAGCCTTCAAAGGTTAATTTAAAGTGGGGAGGGGGGACTAGTTAATGACTAGTCTTGTTAAGGCATTTTGGTAATACTTACTAATAAAGGAAAATGTTTTGTAAAAATTAGTTACATATTTAGATCTATAATTTTGCTTATCAAATGCTTTTTTTTCATAAAACAAGGAATTTTAATCATTTGGTAATTATTCCACTGAAAATTATTAAAGTAAGTGGAAATTTGAATTTAAAAATAATTTTTGGAATTTACTTGTTTTTGCATTCTACAGAATTTTTTAAATGAAACAATGGCCTAGAATATTGTTAACTTTCAGTTGAAAAAGTGAGCATGGTTAAAAAACGCAAATTGTGTTTGTCAGACATGATAGATATAAAACAATGGTAGTTAATCAAATTTGAAACGAGGAAATTTTGGCATGTCAAACGTCTTTAATTTTCAGTTCTTCATGACTTTAAAACTATTCTATATCACTTATAAATTAATGCTTTATTAATGCTTTATTAACACTGTGTAGTAAGCAAATCAGATTAGATTTTTTGGGGGCGGGGAGACGCCGGTAAGATTTTTTCGCTGTCGGTTTTTTGACATTTTTTTGTGATCATACATTTTTATGTTCATGAAATAAATACATAATTAATTAAAATAATATTACTATCATAAAATAAATAATAACTGAAATAATATAAACAAATTCATAAAAGAAAAATTTGTGAGACACCAATGTGGTGTCCCACCGCATAGTTTTATTTTCTTATGTTTAGTGCATTATATTGTCATAACAGCTCAGTGACTCAAGCAATATCAATGCGAAATAGAATTAATGTTTATTCTATGTAGATTGATGTTTCGCATTGTAATCTACATTGTGTTGACTTTTGGTATAACATAAACATAGCTTTTTCTTTAAAAAAAATTGATATAGCTAAGCGATACCAATTATTTAATTTCTCGTATTCTTTATCCTTTAGTAAATTCATTTATTTACAACTGAAAAATTAAAAAAGAATAAAAGTGCTAGGCAAAATAAACACATAAGTATTTTATTTTCAGTTCAGTTAGAAAAAAAAAAAAACAACGTATTTCTTTCTTTATCTTTTTTTATCTATCCTAAAATAACTTTCCTTTAAAAAAAAAATATGCTCAATTATAAGATTTGCAAAAAAAAAAAAAAAAAATGGCAATTGTCTAAAATTTCTAGAAAGGCAGAAAACGTTATTTTTCAAAAACACTTTTTCCATTTAACAAGTAGAACGAATGAATATTTTTTATCATTTTTGAGCTAACATAGTAGCAATAATCAGTAGTGTTTACAATCACAGTACTCTTTAAAAAGTATTTTTTCTCCAAAAATAGAGATACAAGGTTTTTCCAAGCGTATCTCCTAAAGATACGACCATCTAATAAGCATAATTTAGACTTGTTGATTGATTAGATACCCTAGGCAAAACTACGTAGATTAATGTTTATATATATGCAATACAAAATCACGCGAGTGCTACAGTTCTACAATACGTATGTATGAGTCGCCTCTGCTTATACTTAACGATGGAATAAAATACTCTTTAAATTCCTACTATTAGTTCACACTCCCCCTGTATACATTTATTTGTACAGGTTGTTCAAACTTTCTATCGTTAATAAAATACATTTTATTTATCCATTCAAGTTCAAATACATTTTTTATTTTGTAGTAGATGACACTTGATGTTAATACAGCTTTTTTTTTCAAATATTAATTAATTCATAAAATGTAATTAATTTTTGATACTTTAAATAAAGCAGTTTACAATGAAAATTGAAAAGAACAGGTATGGTTCAATCGATAAATTGCAAGGATTTCGGTATTTTTCACGTGAAGGTGTGAAGAATACGAGCTGGAATCTCGCGAAAATCAATAATTTTTGATAAATTAATTAATTTTAGTTTTATATGAGGGAAAAATTTCTCTTATAATAAGATATTTAACAAGATGTAAATGTAGGAATAAATATCGCCATTGGAAAAGTATAGATCACTGGGAAAAAAAAATTCTTTTGTCATTTAATATTGGAATTCTGTCATATGTTCATATTTATTTATATTAATTGTACTTATTTAATAAAAAGTGACTAAAATAAAAAAAAATTCTTTGTTGACTTAAGTAGGAATTGACTTAATTTTTGTTTATTATATTACTTGCTAATTCTTTTATGGAATTTTTTAAAATTGCTATTCACACGCAGTATTTGTAGATGGATATAATTATCTGTTAAAAGAACCGAACTGTTGTATATGTGTAATTTTGAATTAATATAATGTAAAAACTCATAAGCCCTTTTGTAATAAGCAAGGATAGGTGACTGAAAGATTAACTCTTTGTTATACATATCTAATCCGAAGTTTCTGCAGATCTTTTTCTTATGGGAAAACTGAATGCCTCTTGACATTCTTTGCGACAACTTTTAAACAACATTCCTCTTGAGAAAATTTTCTTCCGGATTCTTGTTTAAGTTATCATTATAATACAATAACTCTATTATCAATCATCTTTTAAGCCGATGATTGATTATCGTGCTGGTGTTTGGGTCCTCGCCCAGTATGTAATCTCCATCTGGCGAAGTCGTTCCGTCAAGAGAATCCATTCAACTGGCCCATACTAAATCGATTACGAACGGATTATAGTTAAGCTACATCCACTTGTTAGGGAAGTGGGCGATTTACTTTGTACCATAGAAATGAATAGGGAATAAGGGTAGATCTCGTCATTACAATGCACCACATCTGGAGAAAAGTGTATCGAAAGGGTTGTTGGACCACCTAGGTGATGTCTTATGGATTGCATCTGCAGGGAAAGCGTCTCTATCCAGCTTTTCTCAACAGATCTATTAATCATCGGTGCCTTGCTTGATAACTAATATCTCATATTTTTAGAAGAATCTGATAACTCTGTCAGATAGTAGAATTTAAAAAAAAACTCATACATCAAAGCAATAGGTTTAGCTTAAAAGAAACATTTGGGAAGACATAGAAATAATCTCTTACTTAGAAATGACATCTCACTAAGCTAAGTAATAGGATTCGTTTAAAAGAAATGCTCAAGAAGATATAATCTGTTCCTCTACTAGGTAGAAAGGTCATCTCACATGGCTTGGCAACCGAAGAGCAAGGCGGCTTAAGTGGCATAGATGGCGCGAGGCTTAATCTCAAGGGACGCATAAGGGGTACATAAGAGTGTGCTCATATAACTTTTTAAAGAAAAATATAACAAGGAGAAGAAAAGCATAATGAAGTGCTCCAAGTGCCCCTTGTTCTCGCTACGTCACTGTATTCCGTGATGGCTCAATTAGAACGGTTTGAATTTCAACAATTATTAAAACTTTTGCCGAAGTTGGTTAGATAAAATTCTGAGTAAATTATGAATATTCTGTCAATCTTTTGCCTTACAGATATAATTTCCAAAAGGTGATTATTTGAAATGAAGGTTTTGAAATCACATCAAACAATAACTTTGTTTAGGAGAAGGATTATGACTGTTTTGACTTCCAATATGATATTTCGTCGCAATCAAAATAGTCATATTCTTTAAAGTTGGTTTGAAAACACAATGATAACTGGTACATTTCAAATCTAAAAACCTAAATAAAAATCTGATGTTGTATCTGTTTGAAATCTATAATATTGATATATACAAACACTTCGTTCGAAGTGTAAAATATTGGTCAAAGTGATGCGAGTTCCATCACAATAGGAATTCGCATTCTTACATCGATGGCTATCACGGCCCTGCCCAAAGAACGAAAGTACTTACCTTTTATTAAAGCAATTACTTTGATTTTACTTTACAATTATTTCGACTTTTTCGATTTTCAAATTACAAGCTGAAATCCTTTGAAAAAGACGTATCCAAATTAATTACTTTTTACGTGTATATTTGATATAACTTTACCGTTTTTGTTATATGAAATGAAGGGAAAAGAAACCACCAAAGCGATATAATAAATCATCGCCTTTGTATCAGTTCACACATTTTTCTGTCATCTAAGTCTTCCCTTTCTTTTTTACAATGGAGGGTTGTTACCGCCTTGGCATTCACCTAACTTAAGTACTTTGGGGGAGGGGAGGACATCACCCCAAGAAAGAGACCGTTGGGTACTTATGTCATGTGGAAACATATATATCAACACTGTTCGTTTCAATGTACTTTTCGCCGATTCTATCTTACGAAGTGGGTGAGACGCAGAAAAATGTGCACGTTTCTGGAATTTTCTTTATTGTTAAATGTGAACAACTTTTTCTTTTATCTTTCTTCTCGCAACCATTTAGTCGAGTCAAACCTATTTTAGTGTATGCGCAAAATCCGTTATAGTGTATTTAGAATCCGTTGGCAAACAATATGTTAACAACAGTAATGCAGGCCCTATGAAGTACTTACGGAAAACATGAAGAGTAAATGTAAAGAGGGGAATATTTGAAAGAAGTAAAAAATTCTGATGATAACACTACGCGATTTTTCTGAAGACTAAATAAATTCTTATTTAGAAAAGAAGCAAGCTAAGGTATAATAGGAAATTTAAAAATTATGTAATATTTTTAAAAATATAATGTAAAATGCAGATGAAATATCACTGAAAAGAAATAATAAAAAAATAAAAAAATTTAGATACAATATTTTGATTAATATAACATTTAAAAAATCATTAAAAGTAAAATCATTCTTGGTCGCTTTACAATTGGACCCAAGAGGAGCACCATACAGCATTTATTTTACTTTTATATACACTTTATTTCAACATAAACACAATACACTGTATTATATGTAGACATTGACTCTATATACCGTACTATATAGCACATTTGCACTGTACTCATTAAGGAATATTTTTTTCTATATTATTTTTTATATTTCATAATGAAGTATCGAAAATATTTCTTTAAAAAATATATTCCTCATTTACATAGTCTACAAAATTCGCCTAAGTTCAAAACACTTTTAATAAATGAGGGGCATTACTTCGTTGCCCAGCTATAACAAGTCGTTTTCGCATCTCTCCCTCCCCCTTGTATAAAAGAAAACTAAAGATTTCGTTTTTCTTACTTCCTTTTAACATTAAGAATTCTCATATCTGAGTAATAAATTTTCTTATTATCCGTTTTTTATAATTTGTGAAGAATACTCCCGTATGTTTCTTGATTATAGTTTGAAATTTCCATATACCAGAAGAAAAAAAAAATTCAAAATTTTCCATTTCTGAAACATATACAAACCGAAAATAAGTTTCCAAAAAAAAGTATTTTCCTACTTATTTCCGAAAAAAAAATGTCATTTATTATTTTCGATTCAAGTACATATTGCTAGTGCAAATTTTCTATCACCGCTTAACACTCAGTGCTTCAGTTGTCACGCTACTGAGAACTAATTCTACGCCTCCTGTCACTGGCCAATAAAAACCTTATCATGTAAACATCTCCTTCCCGATTCGTGGAGAAACAGCTGTCGCTTGATTAGCGACACGCCTACCAATAGCCGCCGACTCCGTCACTAAGCACCGCCTACTGCGAAGGAAAACATGCCAAACCATTTGCCGGTCAGCAGCGCCATCTCGAGTTAGTTCGGCGTAACGCGGTAGAAACTGAAATAAGCTAACATAAAGCAGTTCATGTGTGGTGTGAAGTAGTGGTGTGTCGCTCCTCCGCAGTTATTTGAAGTGTTTATCTGAAGTTGTTGACTGTTTTTTTCTCGAATCTCGATATTGGATCGATCAATAATTAATGATTGAGAAATCGATGATGTCTAAAACTATGAATTTGAAGAGGAATCAATCATTCCGTGACGTAGCAACTATCGGTCGACGGCACTTGTTTTCCGCGTAAAGTCAGCGGGAGACGATCGCGGTACAGCGACGGAAAACATAACCGGTAGGGAACTAACTTCTTGATGCTACATACCTGGTGTACTGCAAACTTTCAGCTGAGCAGATTCCCCCAGGCTATACATTCCTCTTGCCACTCTAGTCGTGTATAGTTAATTTTCTAAACTTTTTGCTTTGTAAATAAACTATTTAAAGAATTGGAACTGGACGTTTTGAAAGGGAACGAACTGTGAATTTTTTGGTGTGGTCCCAATGTTGATCTCTGAAGACGCTATGCAGACTGAGAATGAGAAGTCTCAGTCGCCCCATGCTGTCACAAAGCCCCAGCCCTGTCACAGGGCGACAGACTTTTCTATTGCCGCTATTATGGCACGACAGATATCTACTGGTCCCAAAAAGCGAACTCCTGATCCCACTCTTTCTGGTAAGTTTTTTTTTCTTGTATTCCAACCGAATTGGCTTTAAAATGTTTTATGTCTCCAATATTTGAGTAATTAGTTTTGAAATATTAAAAAATATGTATTCATTTAAAATTTCTATAATTGCATCAATATTTAAGTATTGAAAAGACTTGATTTTGTCTGTTGAAAATGAGCGAATACGTGACTAATGTGAACCAAGTTAATTAAATTTATGAATTAGTGAATGAATTTAAATTATTATATTTGAGTAATTATTCATGGAATATTAAAAAATTACTCATTAAATGATTTCTAGAATTAAATATTTTTTTTTTTGCTTGTCGAAGAAATTTGTCTTTGTTTGTTGAAAAATAATCAGATACATGACTAATGTGAACCAACTTCACTAAATAAATTTATGGGATGTTATGTTAGATAAATTTCTTAAAAATATTTGTATTTTGTAAGGTTTTTTTCAAGACAGTTTTAAACTTCATCAGATCTTTCCTAATTGTATTGTAACATTGAAAAATTGTTCCCATTTTTATTAAAAAAAAATATTATGAAAAAATTGAAAAACAAAGATGAAATAATGCGTCAATGATGAATAAAAACAATAGCCTTTTGAATAATTTTACCGATATTCTTACCATGTGCATGCTTTTATTTTTGAACGTTTCTTTACAAATATTGGCAGAATCTAAAATGAAACGAACCGTAAAAATTTTCGCAATCATACTGGGGATTCTACTCTTCTGTTTAAATAGGCTTTATGTTATCTACGTCTTTAGGCAGGCTCAATAACTTTTATTCACCGATTTACTTAATCAGTTCCCTGAGATTAATTTATGAAAGGACATAACTAATATAATTTATGCATCTCCTGTGTTTTACCTCTATTTCTTCAAAATACGCGCCCTTTAGAAAATTTAAAAAATTTAAATTAAGAAATATTTAATTGCTACAGAATTCCATAATATTTACAGACTGTTGTTGCAATAGTAAATTGTATTGCATATATCCCTAATTTTTTGCTTTATGCATTAATATCATGACAGATAGGGGTATGTATATTAGTTTGGAGAATTAAATAACGTGTTCTTTCTGTTTATATCATTATAATTTTCAATCTGAAAATTGAAAATTTTCACTTTAATTAAGAAAGCCTATAATTATTTTGAGCTAAAAAACATCCGTGAAAAGGAGCGATAATTTTCAAAAATTATTTGTCATTTGTGTTTTGTTATTTAATGATTGTCAAATGATAAAGCGTTAATTCAATTGCAAAATATTATTAGGTACATTTTGGATTTACAAATTGAAGTTCAATAAATAATTCCAATTCAATAAAGGGCTTCTTAAAAAGGCTGTAGCATACTATATTTAATAAGATTTTTCCCCCCTGTGGTAAACAATCTTTAATAGTATTTGATTGGTTGAAAAAAATGCCCTTTTTTTAGAAGTTGGTTGTTTATAATTTTTTCATCGAAAACGTATCGTATTATTATAGTTTTTATTTGACAACATAATTGTATTTGCTAGTGCATTGGATAATATAAACCCGTTATTAATTTCCAATAACCATTTTTTTAACCTGTTGCTTTTTAACTATGCCATTAATCGCGCTTTTTATTAAGCCAATTATTCCACTTAATAAAGAACATATTTAATTAAAAAAAATAGATATTTGCATGATTTTTTCGGTATGTATAACTACAAAAACATATCTTCACTGTAGTGATGTAACTTTATCTTTTCTTTTTTTTTTTTAAAAAATCTTTTGTATATCTTTTTTTTTTTCAATAATTATAAATAAATATTTTGCTTCCAAATGAGCCTTGCATGATCTGCTACTGTTTTATTATTACTGATTATGTCATTTTATGCCGATTTTTTAATAGGCATGATGGTCCGTTGGTTTTGTCAATGAAATTTCGTTGTGCAAGCATGTAATTTTAAAAAATCTGTGTTTGTATATATTTTATGCAAGTTTTTTTTAGTATTTAAATTATATGTTTCAAAAAATTTCTTAACTTTTTTTGGTACAAAATATTGCTTGAAAATTTTGAACAAAAGAATAATATGCAATTTTAATCGATTACTTTTTTTTTATTAACCAACCTTGTCATTCATTAAAAAACACAGTTAAGATGAAATAAGAAAAATTGGGATTATTTTACTCTGATCCTACATTTTCAAATAAACTATAATTTATGTACTTAAGTCATCCCCCCCATGAATGTCTTCTAGCTCGCATTTTACTTTTCTATATATTTTAATACATTCTATATATCTGAAATTACAAACACCAGGGAGGAGAGTTGAAAAGAAAGAAAACAATATAAACCTTTTTATATCGAACATGAAATTATAGGTTTTAACCCTCTTGCCTAGAGAACGTAGAAATGCAATCATCAGTACTTAATGTAATTTAGCGAAATGCGCTATAAATAACATTTGGCCTTGATATCAAATCATTTGACATTATTTTTAAAAAAAATCAAATTTTATAAACTGTTGGTTTAGAATTAATAAATGAATGTTTTAAATGCAGAAGTGTAAAAAGATAGCAACTATTAATCTTCATTTTAATTACTAATAGTCATTACAATAATTAAAACTCATAAGTGATTTTTTTAATGAGATTTCGAGAGTATTGAAAAATTGCTTTATATATAATACATATATTAACTTAAGTTTTTAGCAGCCATAAACAATGTATTTCTGTGCAATATATATATAAAAAAAAAGCTTTATATTTTGATTTGTTGTTCCGACGGAATCAACAACTTCTATAACTAAAAGTGATTTATTTAAAGAAATTTTACAATTGTTATGTTTGTTGTTTGAAACATTAAACACGCATCTGGTTATAGAGAAAAATTGCTAAACCTGAAGGTGGAATAATGGATAGGGTGGTTATCAATACCCCGGCTTCCAAGAAACTCGGAAAATAATTGAAACCAAAGATTTTTTTTCTAATACTACTAAATACATGAGTATTAGTATTTTCTGAAGTATAAGGCCGATCGAGTTGAATTCATTTTCGTATTTGAATCAAATATGAATGCTTTTGATTTCATTTTATCTGAACATTAGTCATTACGTCTATGTATAAGCGTACGTTCTACATTTTCTACACAACAGGGTCAAATACGACTAAATGTAATACATTTATTACAGAAGAGAAAGTCGACTTTTTAACGTGTAGAATTTAATTATATATGCAATCGAAAATTGACAAAGTTTTGTCTTTTTTTCAGTTTGCTATAATTTTTTCTCTTATTTTAATTCGTGTCTTTTGACAACGTTTTTATAGATTTTAAAGAGTGATTTAATAGTGTTTATAAGCTAGTCTGTCATTCCTTTAAATACTGACGGAAGATATGCAAGCTTAAATGTTTACGAGCAAATGAAATAACTTTATTGTTAATGAACAATAATGCATTTGAAGTCTTGCCTATAACATACTAAAAAATTCCAAATAAATACAACTGGTTTGATTTATTTAATGTTATTTAGTTGTTTTAGAATGTGATTTAAAATATTGCTTATTCTTTATAACTGGAGGCAGTATTGACGCAACGAATATAAATATGACGAAAATTAGCCGTTAACATTCTTTTTTATCGAAAAAATCGACTGATTTGACATTCCTATTTTAATTAAAAATTGATCTCGGATGGTATAAAATTTTTTTCGTATTGTATTCCATAAAAGAAGTAGTTCTTGCGTTAAAAAATATATATATACCTGAAAGGATTTTAACCCAGAGCAAAATCGGATTTATCAAGTAGTTAAAAAAGTAGTCATTAAAAGTGCGAGAATTCGTGAAAGTGAAAATTTCAATTTCTTCAGTGATTCGGGTGTTTGAAAATAAGAAAATTCATATTCCATTTTGATACAAAGAACGAAAGAATTCGTCATGGTACGATTTTATTTCATTGAAGAAGTAATTCTAAACAAAATTAATTTTTTTCAACAAATAATAAAATAATTTTTGTTTTATTAAAATATTCTGACTGAATTGCGACAGAGATACCAAAATTTTTAGGTTGAGAGAAGTGATGATAATTTTCTCTTTTTAAAAGAATTATGTATATTTTGTTTAGTATAATCTCAAACTGATAGTTACATTATTGCATTTAGAAGTCACACAATTAAATTGAAAAAAAAATGATACCATTTAATATGACATTAAAAAAACAGTAAAGCAATGAAATTCGCTGAATGGCACGTTTAATTTTGAACTTGACGATCGTAATAAGTTTTCAACCGAACACAGCGATCACAAGTAAATGATGTAATTTAATGAAATATTGTAAAATTTCAAATATAATTTCTTCTTTTTTTTTTTTGTGTGTGTGTGTTTTAGAAATCACATTTACCCCCACCCTGAATTTTTTTAGAATTTTTACTTCTTACACAAATTTCATTAGTAAATCCATACAATTAGAGTATACTGTATAGTTTCATTGAACAATATTCTGATTTATATAAATATACATTTTAATTCGAAGATGATTTTTTTCTCATAACTTTTTAATACATTTTTATTCTAAATTAATTGGAACATCAGAAAGGAAACACGGGAATTTTCTCCAAAGAAGCAATTAAAGTTTATAGACTATTTTTATTTATTTGCTCTTAAATTGTAACAATGTAGTTTTGCTTTAAAAAAAGCTCTATGGTTGCAATTTAACTGCATTTATTTATTTATTAAGTAAGTGGTCTCCCATTAAAATACATGAAGATAAAAATTCATCGTTAGCAATATTTCTCATTTATATCTACACATAATTTATTTATTAATGGTATTAATAATGGTGATTTTAAAAATATGCAAATCAAATTTCTTAATCATCACTGGTTATGACTAAAAATAAATGTATTCATTGCGTTTCTAGAATTTCAAATTTTAACGCAAATATAGAGTATTTAACATAAAGAATTTGCAACTTGAAAATTCTTCTTAGAATTGCAATTTTTGCTTGATTTTAACTGAATATTAAATTAAATTGATTATAGTATAATTTAATGAATTATTTTGTTGCTTTAAAAAATGCCTACGAAATTTCTTATTTTCGATATCGTAGACAAAATGAAAAAAGTAGAGAAAATCTTTAAGCTATAAAATTTAAATAATTCTTTTAATATATTGTGAAAATTAAAAATTAATGTTTAGTAATATCCGGTTATAGATCTATTTGAAATTAGAATAACTGCAAAAATAGCTGCAAATTACGATGCAATTTTTTAATGACTTCAATTGCTACTTTTCTTTTCGCATTTTCGGAATTATTTTTTCTTAGTTGACTATTTTTATTCTGTTGATCAGGAATTAAAGAAGAATGGTTTCGAAAACGTTTGTTTTAAAAAATAATTTTATTAAACTAGAGCATGAAAAGCCACTTTATAATTTTATTAAACTTATTTGGGACCAGTGGAACTACACTGGCTAAGCCAAGGGACTGGGTATAGCCAAGATATACTTGAATTAAAACTTCTAAAGATATTTTTTTTATTTCAATTTTTTTTTTTTACATATGTAAATTTTTTATTGAGGATTGAAAAAAATCTTTTGAAAGAAGCAGAGACTGAATAATAATAATAACAAACTGCGCGTTTAAAAATTTGAATACGACGCCACTTAGAAAGAATAAAATCCAATTAATTTTATTTAAAATCCCTTTTGTTAAAAGTTGATTATTTCATTCGATTGCATATAATTGATTAATTACTATACTCTTGATATTAATATATTCATTAGAAGTATTCGTAACAAAAAATGAAATAATTCAGAATATAAAGCAAAATGCGGTGTCTCGCTCTCAGCATTGACAATCCTATATAACAAACGAAGACTTCCAAATTGGGTGATATTGGATTTAAGTAAATATAGTGCCCTTCGTTATTCGGCATTTGAAAGGGAAAAAAATCTAACGAAAATTTTACCAAGACGCAGTATAATTTATTTGGCATCTATCATTCATATGTCTAGGTAATATCGTATAGTCGTCGTTTAAATTATAAAAGTTTCGTTATAAAAGTCATCGTTTTTAATTATAAAAGCCTTATGATAGAAAAAGTTATAATTTTTAAGTACTAAACCTATAACTATTCTAAGTCCTAATAAGAATCCTTATTCTTCATTTCTATAATAATGCTTCTCATTATTCTTCGGAATACAAAGTTAAGAAAGGTATTGTATCTTAGGATTTTATGCTTGCACATAAAATCTATTGCTGAAGTTAGTATCAATTTAAAAACTAAAGAAATTCAAAGAAAAAAATTGCTGTGGTTTATCATAATTTTTTATGGAAAGTTTTTCAATTAACTCAAAGTACATTTTCGTTCGATTTCACATTTTCCTATTTTAACCATTAAACTTTTTTTTGTATATATAATTAGATGGTACTTTTCATTTTGAGAATGCGTTATTGATTCGATTAAGAATCCACGGAATACTTGACTTAAAAACGTACAATTTTTGAAAAAATCAAATTTTAATTTTTGAATGATTTTAGTTAGCCAAAAAACGATAACATGATGCACGTATGACCTACTAGCTTGATTATTATGGAGTTAACTCTATTTGGCCTCCAAATCAGGCTCTTAGCTGTTCTCGAGGGCATATTGGAAATCTACATATTAAAATCTACGATAATAAACCGTTCACTACCTAAATTTTCTTATTTAAATCAAACACTTTACATTTTTCAAGTAATTGTTTTTTTAAGAAAAATATCGATTTGGTATAAAATAAAAAAGATTTAGTTTCATTAAAATGCAAAATTTATGCATTTGCATCATAGAAGTACGTCATAATTTTTGTTTGTTTAAATTGCATCAGAAATTTCAATGACACGGTGGAATATTTCCTGGAGTTATCTAACAAACATCTGAATACATTCTTGTTAACTATATTTAGCTAAGTTTTATTATTTCAACCCTAAACAACATTTGGGATTTTAAACATCTGCCGTGAAAAGCAGCTGTATACTCACATTTTATGGGAAAAGCACCCCTTCAAGTGAATAGGTTATACCCACCTCGTAAATTATTACCTTATGTGTAGGTTTTTTTGAACTACTGCGATATTTCATTTGCTGAGCTGACGTTTTCTGAACGTTTTTAACTGCCAACGGTACTTATTTTGTTTAAAGGATTTCGTTTTGGTTGCGGCAATTAGTTTCTTCTTGCAAAACCATAAAAACTAAGAAAAGAGTTTATTTTGAGACTTCTCATCAAAAAGATATCGACATTAAGTATAAAAAAAGTCAATGTATAATGCAAAAACCAATATTAGAATTGTTCCCAGTACATCAGAATATGTTCCTGAAATTTCGAATCTCTGATTTTTTTAAAAATAATTTCAGCATTTAGGTAGAAGTGATATTTAAATAAAAATTTGTTATGCTTATCACACAAGCTGTCTTTATTATTTCTAGTTAATTTTTTAAAATTTTATTTACATTGATATTATTTATTTTAGACATTTATAGAACATAAAAAACATTTTTTCTAATAAAAACACTAAGAAAATAAAATCAAATTATGGCATTATTGAGTATTTATGAATAAAGAATGGGACAGAAAAGTATGATAAATTTTTTTAAAAAGTTACATTATTCAGGAATATTAATTAAAAAAAATTAGTTTAAATTGCTGAAATTTATAGAACAATTTCCGAATTTTCATGTCGATCTAATTTCAAAAGAATTTTTTACATTTTATTGTACAAAACACAAGACCATTTTTTAAAAAATTGGTATTTTATAATTTGAAATGTTTTATTTGAGAAACAAATTGTTTATTTACAACTTTATTGTTGTTTATTGCGTCTTATTTCTAACATTTCATATAGTGCCGTTGCTATATGGAATAATTAAAAGCAATTTCTATCAAACAAAAGTTTTTAATTTGTGCTTGGCAGCAAGTTATGTATCATTACGCTAATATTTTCATTCCAAATGAAATTTAAACTTCATTATTTTTTCTTTCACCGAAATCGAAATATTAAATATAAATAAAGTTGATTTTTAACGAAATTACGAAATGTTGTTTAATTTAATATTCTTAATATTTGAAGGTTCCTTTATAAAATCGTATGAATTTTGTTTCTAAATCTATTTTCGAGAATTACATTGTACTTTTTATATCTGTATTAGCATAAGATTCAATGATAATTTACACCTTTAGACATTATTTTCTTAAATTCTAATCTTGAAATTTAATTGAAAAAATTTAGGCCAAAAAGTCCTTATAAATTAAAATCTAATTCATACTTTTTGTTGAAATTTGGTATAATTTCTCAGTATGCTTTGAAGTTCTAGAACAGTAGAATAAACAATATATTCATTTAGAAATAATTTACAGGTATTTTAATATTTCACAAAAGAGAAAAAAGTTGAAAATTTCGTCTTATTGATCTGCCAAATCCCAATACTTAAAGAAAAGATGAAAATAATGTTTATTTTTTAGTTCAGAAACTAAATAATATTTCTTAAGCTATCTCGAAAATTTGAAACAAAATATTTGATAAATCTTTAAATTAGAAGATTTTTACTTTGTATCTCTTTTTAACGAAAAAAATGCTTTTTTTTTCTTTTTTCAATTTTTAAAAAGCTCTTACCACTTAACTGATATTTTTGTTTGGTAGATGTTTTTTTTTAAAAATATTTTTTTAATGCTAATTTTCACATATATAACCAGTTCCAAAGTTTATCTAAGAAACACATCCCGAAAGTACTCACAAACTTTAGTGAATTTTCTCCTATTGATTTAAATAAATTGTCGGATTTTATAAATCGTGTGACTTTTTATTAACTGTTGAGGACACTGGGTGTTCAAGTTGAGCTTAAAACAATAATTTTTTCGACAATTTTCTTAAGTTAAACTGTTTTATAGTATATTTTGGTGTCAGAATCAATTTTTTTTTCTTCATATTAACCAAATACATATCATCTAGCTGTTGTGCTCTCTGATATATGCTTTTGCACATGAAACTTTCAAACATTTTTATGCCTTAATTATTAAGCCATATAAGGATCCTTACATAAATTAGCGATTTTTAACAATGACTTTTTCCCCTTTCTATTTTTGGATCTACTTATTCCGTTCAAGAACTTATATTGCCCTTGAAACTTAAATGCTTTATGAGAATTAAATATAATGTAGTCTGAATAACTCATAATACATTGTAGGAAAAATAGAGTCTGCTTAAATGTATGTTGTTGTATTGTTGTTTAATTTATTGCTAAACGATTTAAAATGGAAGGGGTTTGGAAAATTCTTTAAAATAAATTATTTCAATTTTAAACATGACCTCATGACTGCAAATTTCTTTGTATGTAACATTTTTCGTAAAATTTTGTATGAAGTATGACATCTTTCTAATTAAAATAAAAGAAAAAAAAAGTTTGAATAATGCCCAACAAAATCAAAAGAATAGCAATCATTACATTGCTATTTTAAGTTAGCACCTCCAGTATTTCAAGAACATAATCACATAATATATAACTTTTGTAGATACTTCAATTTCATTATATGTGAAATTTTATAACTATTTTAATGTAAGTTGAGATTTTTTGTTATTGTGACTGAAATAGTGTAATGATCCAATTTGCTAGAATGAAGAGTACTGAAATTGAAATATTCAATAAAATATTCAATTACAGTAATGAAAAATTCAATACTGAAAGTTTATGAAATTGGTTCCAATATTTTGATTCATGAAAAAAATCGGATATATAGCAACAAATATAATTAATTATATATGGAAATATTAACAATGCATCATTGCCTTTCACTGATTTTTCGGAAAAATCGGTGCCCTCTTTGGATGCTGAAATAATTTTATGTTTCATTTCTTAAAAATATAGCTTTATTGATTTTATTTTCTGTCATTTTTATCTTAATAATTTGCAATTTTTTTTATTTCTCCATTTTCTTGAAGTTTATTCAATGGAATGGTTTCAAAAGACAATGGTTCAGTTTGTAATTTTGAAAGTTACGTTTTAAAAGTTTATGTTTATAAAACAATAGCAACGAAACAACGGTTCGTTTATAAAACAATTTGAAATATTTTCTCAGTTTTAGAATGCTTATTACATGCATTATTAAATATATATAAGATTGAAAATACCTTTTTGATCTTTCAATCGCAATTTTAATATTCAAGACAAAAAATTTATTTTTAAGTTTTAAAAACTGGAAACCATTTTGTTTACTTCAGTAATAAAGTTTCATCAAATTTTTTAACGCAGTCTGTGTAAATTGAAATTTTAATTTATCCATTTATCTAACAATAAGAAAAATTAAAAATCATTTCATCATGAATTTAAAAGAAAATATTTGATTTGCCAGGTTTTTCAAAAAATGTTTCATCTTTTTTGAAATAAACTTTGAGTCTTACAAGTTCACGCCCTATCTTTGTATTGGATATCCGATATTGTGACGACTTTTCACCCCATTTGTAATATTAAAAAATATAAAAGAAATGCTCATTTTGAAAAATGTTTAAAATTCTTCACAAGAAGAAAAACTTACAGCGGAAATTACTATTTTAAATTTACCTAAAAAATAGCTACGCTATTTGCTATATATATTTTGTTGCCCTTTAAATATAATCGTACAAGAGTTTTAATCTTAAATAATATATAATTAATTTGTTCAGAATTTAAAATAAAATTTCCAACTCTCAGGCATAAGATAAAAAGTCAATTTTGCAATTAAATCAAGTAAGATAAAGATGTTAATTATACTTCGAGTTACTTCTAAATTTAGTACGAGTTCAGAATTTATAATAAATAAAATGACTGCACATAAATTAGTTTTTAACTACTTTATTTGAGTAATTCTTTTTGTTTAAGAAAGGGAGGTGTTTTATTTCATTTGGGGTCAATTTCGAATTCATTTGTTGCAAAAGGATTGAGTATCAGTATATTGTTTTACTTTTCTGAAAAATATAAGAGAGAAAACTTAAGCTTTAGAAGAATGTTAATATATTTTAACCCTTATAGATATGTAACACAGATTATAACAAAAATTTTCAAATTTATAAAGAACATAAAGATTATTTAATTATTAATGATATCCGGCATACTTCTTTTTTTCGTCAACTTCGATTGTAACCAATAGTTTAAATTGTCTGTAGCTTATGCATACAAGTATTCCAGGATTTTATTTTTCAATAAAATTCAAGAATATATTACATTTCGATACATAAACTAACTTAGTGCTGCCATTCTGGTGTATTCTTTAGATTTATTACTCTTCTCGTAGAATACTGACTTGATAAAAATGGAGGAAATATTTTTCACTTTAACTATCAAATCCCTTTTTATTGCATGATTTTGATAAAATGTTTGTAGAGTGGCTGTAGCTCATGGTGAAAATTATTCCAGAATTTTTTTCTTCAACAAAATTGAGGGAAATACTTACTATTTCAATACATATGAACAGTCAAACCAAGTCAGTGCCGCCATTCTGGTGTATTCTCTGGTTTTATTATTCTTCTCGAAGAATGCAGAGTTAAAAAAATGGAGGAAGTATTCTTCTCTGTAACTATCAAACTCATATTTATTACATAATTTTGTTAAAATATTTTGTAGCGTATGTTGAAAAAGCATTCTAAGATTTTGTTCAACGAAATTCAGGAATAACTTATTTCGATACATATGAGCAGTCAAACCAACTCAGTACCGCCATTCTAGTGTATTCTCCGATTTTATTACTCTCCTCGAAGAATGCATAGTTAAAAAAAATGGAGGAAGTATTCTTCACTGTAACTATCAAATTTATATTTATTGCATGGTTTTGTTCGAAATTTATTCAGATCAAATCGGTTCCATTATGAAACATGGGCGATTGTCAGAAACGGATTCTGCCCGTTTGCTTTTGTTTTATTTACTGAACTCCCTGTTTATTTTTGGCCGTAAAATAAAACAATGGACCGTTCAAGCGCGGTGGAATTATGGTGGAGCGGTTGAAACTTTATTCTGAAACAGTATCATAACGTTTGTATTTCATGAATGTAATGCATAAATAAAGTATCATAGCTAGTATTAATGTTAATGATGATATCAAACAGATACTTTGTAAGTTTGTAATTTTTATACATCATGTTTTAAGATGGATTTTTATCCGTGCGGATACATGCTTGCTTGTCTTATTGTTTAAGTCTTCATTATGTTAAAGAATGAAGCAGTGAATTTATTGACCTTCAACCTTATAAAAGCAAGGACCTAACATGAATCTTTAAAGAACTAAATGTTGAGGTTAATTTTAGAATAGAATCGGCACATATTCCATATATTTCCTTTGAGGCACATGATTAAAAAAAAAAAAAACTCTAGTTGCTCTAATTTTTTTTTTAATTATAAAAAAGAGAAAAAAAATAGCTTCGATTATTTCACATGAAGTATAATTTTTTTAAAAAAGAAAAGAAAATATCAACAACAGAGAGAAAAATATCTAATCTCAATACTTCACAGATTCAAAATAAGTGCAAAATATCAAATAATACCTTTTTTCCTCTGTAAAACAATTTATTCCCTCATAATAAAACAATACTTACCATTATGAGCAACACATAGTTATTAGGAATGACAAGACACATCACATAGTGACCAGCCTTAATCACAGTAGCACATTCAAGTTACTAATCGTTTTGATCTTATAATTTTTTTCTTCTTTTTACACATTTATCGTTGCTGCACAACATTGTTAACTCAATGAAAAGCTTTGAAATATTAAGCTGTATCTCTGAGTAATTTCAGTTTTTTGAGATAGGTTATAATATATCTAACTATGCTTAAAAATTGAGCAAACGGTACGACAGTTTTGACTATCTAGATTCAAAGAGATAATAAGCATAGAAAAAGAAAGTACTTTAATAATTTTAAAACAAATCAAAATCTGGAGATATATTTTTTGAGTCTTTTTACCGTGTAACCGGAAAAAGAATGGGAAACGCAATTCTCTAAATTATATATGATTGTATGTAAATAACATAACTCTAAAATGCAATGCAATAAAAAGATGAAAATGATTATGAGAATTTTATAATAAATGTAATAAATTTGGAAAACATTTATCAATGGGAAGTTTGTTAAAGTGTATGTAAACACAGATCTAAAACGCAATAAAGCAATTTCAAAAAAATTAGCATTTGATTTTTAACAAATGAAAATGCATCAAATTTGGGATAAAATTCCATTAAAGGGTTAAATATTTGTAAGCACCTTCAAGCGTGTGGAAGCTACCCGATAATAGAAAAAGAAAGAAAAATGCGCGAATTTAAAAATGCGATTTTCACAACAAAATTTTATGTCAATATCGAATTTTGTGCCATATAGATAAAAAGAAATGCTTATTGTTTTAAAATTCATATTCGATAACCTTTGCAAAAAGCGTCTTCTATTTGAAAGATGCAAGAAAATTTTCGTAAAATAAATTCTTAAACATTTCCATTTCAATATTTCTAGCCTGTTGTATAATTTTGATAATTTAATCATTTTACAGTCCAGAAAAATAATTATATAATTTGATTTCTAGAGAAAAGAGCCAACTATTATTACAAATCAACCGATAAATGAGACGAAATAAATTGCAATCGATTAATATATATGGTAATTTTGAAATCAATGAAACAGTAATAGATTTTCATGTTTTAATAGCTATACTGTCCAAACGGTTTGACCGAAATTCCTTTGTTTGGCACCGATAGAATTTCTGTTCCAGCTGGGGGGCTTTTCGGAGGGGTTAGCGAATCATAATTTTTATTTCCGTAAGATAAATAATAATTAAAATAATTTATTGTTATAAATAATCCAAATAAAATTTTGAAAGTCATAGATAAAAATTTGTGACATAAATACAGTATTAGAGACATTTGAACGATAACTTTCACATGACACTAACGTGTTGTCGACGCACGACATAGTATTAATAATTTCAAAATGGTGATTTTTTTTTTACATCCGTTTAGCCAATCTCGGTACAGGAATGTATAGGATAAAATAATCACATAATCTTTTGTTTTGGCCACTTATAAATTTTTTTTGTCATTTTCAGAATCATTTTATTTTGTTGCATCAACTGAATTGTTTGTAGAATAGAGTTCCATGTTGTCTCCTCTATTCTCGGTACAGGAATGGATATAATAGAATATCCACAAAATCTTTTATTTTAGTCATTTATAAAAACTTTTTGTTATTTTCAGAATCAATTTATTCTGTTGCATCAACTGCATCGTTTATAGAATAGAATTGTATGGTGTTTCATCTATAAGTAACAAATAAAATAATATCTTCAGATAGGTGACGTTTTCATAATACCTGATGAATAGAAGCAAATAAAAACTATAGCAAAAACTCAATTTTACTCATAAACTAGCCACTTTGGCACACAGGCTGTTCTGTCGAAATAATGGCCTTTCATTTTGCTTGATTATTAATATGGATAATTTATTTAAAATTCTGTGCTGTTTAATGAAAGTGGAAAATATAAATGTCATAGAATCCGTCTGCTACATAAATTATTGCACATGCATATTTGATGAAATAAAAATGTTCAGATTTTGATTTCGGATTTAAAGTTCAAAAATAGAATTCGTTAAGTTTAATTTTATCATTGTCAAATAACTCTATTAAATAAAACAATGAAGGGGTTTGATACGTCGTAGTAGTAAAATCATCATTAAAATTTATGTATCAATTTTAAAATGTCATTCAAATTAGAGTATAATTGCACATAATAAAGTGGTTAATTAAAAATGTAATTATTTGAGCTTTCAAATTGTTTGTAAGGAAACAACTAGTTTAAATTTTTAGTTAACTTAACCATTTTTGTTATTTGAGAAGTTGATAAAAAAAATTCTTCATGTCTTTGAAGAGCGGATATGCCAAATTTTATACATATCGGATGGAAAAATTACTGATTTTAATAAAAGAGCATACAAGCAAGCGCATAAATATTATTTATCTTATATAGTAAGAAGGATGGTATGATTAAGCATTTTAATGAATAAAATATTAAAAATGATATGATAGTCAGTATTATGTAATATGTATACGTGTACACAAATAAATACATGATGGGAGAAAATATTTTTTCGATATTCTTTGATGTAGAATGATTTACTGAAGCACATTTCAAATTGATAGATGGAATTTAACTTAATTAAATTTTAACTAACTGCAGTCTTTCGACAGATTAAACTTAACCCTTTGCACTCTGGAATGTAATAAGACGCATACGTATACACAAGTAAATGTAAGGATACTGTTTTAAGCCCAACAAGATGAAAAAAAAAAAGGTTATAATTTTGTTACAGTTCTTAAAAATTAATATTTATCTAACAATGTTACTTTTTCAGTATAAAACTTTTTGAGAAAACGTTTTTTCAGAATAGCAAATCAGACTTAGCATAAAGTGTGTATCTGCAAATTGACGAGTTAAGTTGATGAGTAATGTGATTTCAACAAAATTCATTTAAACACTTGGCCATAAATAACATTTTTTGAATGTTAGATACCTTGTTAACTCAACCGTTTAAAAGTGCGTAGAATTCTTTTTTAAAAAAAGTTGTTCTCCTCTAAAGAATGCGGATTACTGAGAGTTTTATAAAGAAAATGCTAGTATATCTAATTCTTACATCGGATTAGTTAAGATAAATCCTCGAGTCTTTTTTCTTCTTTTTAAGTATTTAACCTTAACCCCTAATACATTCTTTTGTTTTTGAGCCCATTTACACTTTATCTAGTCACCTTTTGATCTGAGAAAATAAATTTACAATTGAAAATTGTTTTATTACTGTTATAAAATAATGTATCAAAAGAGAAATTTATTGACTTATTGGAATGGAGTAATCGCGAGATATTTGAAATCAAAATCATTATTTCTTTATCATCACAGGAAGCTTAAGTGAATTGTTTTGAGGATATTTATTCAGGAAATGATACCAATTATCACTTCCTTTCACATTATATCTAGAGGAACTGAATCTTTTTAAATTTTTTCTTTCCGTTTCCTTTCGTCTCTTCGTTTGTTAAAATTAAATTATGATCTAATCGAATTGGAAGAATAATCAAAGTAACACTTTTTTCTTGTTGAAAGACATCTTATTCACTTAATTTAATTTTTTCATTTTTTATGAGCTGTCATTATTTTTATTAATTTTTTTTTTTCAACAAACAATTTTACTTGTAGTAAAAAAAAAAAAAAAAATAGCAAATTGTACAGCATAAATTGTTTTACCTGCTTTTGATTTATAAATATAAATATTTTATCTGTAGTTTTTAAATATAAATGTATTTGTAAAGATTTATGATTGAAATTCTTCATATCTTAAATGGGACTCGAGTCTATTTTTTAGTTTTATTTATTTTATTATTTTGATCAAGCGGGACTTCAATTTTAGGTAAAATAGTGTAAAAGTTGAATGAAAAATAACTACATATGAAATTATTATATAAGTATTTGGTTTTTTTTATATGAAAAAATTAAAATTTCTTATTTCTTATACTCATTCCATAGAAGAATAATTTCTTTTTCCCCCCCTTTAATAAAGTGTAATTTGAATTTAAAGATTTCCAGTTAAACAAATCTGAGTATTTGAAAAGTTTTGATTTAAATTTTCTTCATGTTGTGTTATATTATCTACATTACATACTGAAAATACTCGTATTATACTGAAATATTTGTTATATATACAAATATTTATCTAAGAAGCAATTTTTGAAATAAAAATTTAAAATATGTGCATTACGCAACTTTGCGTTTATAAATATTATATTACTAGATAACTGGGAGGGATAGCGATGACTTTATATGGATTAGTTTATGATTTTTGGTTTGATAACTTTTTAAAAAAGACGGGATTATCATAGGTTCTACTTTAGGACAGAAAAACCAGCGGTTTAAAATTTCTGTATAGAAAGTATTAGTATATTTTACTAATTAATGTACTATGCAAATTTCTGTATAGTACATTCAAGTTTAATTCTCAGTAAAGCTACTGTGAGACAAGTACCTCATGTTTATTTGGTGTGACAATTTAGTGTATGGGGTTAGTTTATCTCGAGCATTGATCAAAATTAAAAGATATATTCCAAAGCTTCCAACGGTTTTTAAGGTAACTAGGCTGAATTAAATTATTTTAGAGGATTTTACTTCGGAATTCCATTTATTCTAACGTATAAAAACGTATGTAATGCTTTCTTGAAAACATTCTGGTTCTATTAAAACGTATATAATGCTCCGTTCAAAACTTTTTTGTTCTATTTTTAATGTATTATTCATCTTACGAAGATTAAGCATCGAGAAGGATTTAAACTTTTTTCGGCCCTAGGCGTTACTCAATATAATTTCTTTTTCAATAGCTAATCAATTTAGTATCACATTTCCACGCATTTTTAGCTTAATCAATATGTTAATGATTTCATTTAGTTTAATTTTTTTTAACTAGAGGAAACAAATTTTTATTTTTTAAAATGAATTTTATGGGAAGAAATTAATGAATTAATGAAATGTGAAATTAACAAAACGGGATGATGAATTATTAATATTTCAATACATAGTTAAGTAATTACACTTAATAATAATTAATAGTTATTGATTAATCAAAATCATTAAATAATTCAAGTTGAAGATTTTTAAAGTTCACTGTTGGCGTATATTGTGGTTCTAATATTTTATAATTCTAAAAACTATATATATAGCAACTGAACAAATAACTTTAAAAAAAAGATTGACTGCGTCTGTTCTCGATAGAGCTGCTTTAATTCAAAATCAACCACTGGTAAAGAATTGATTTTATAGGACTTTCCCATAATAAAATTTTAACTTAAGAAATTTCCATCGTATATTGAAGAATTATAATACATTTTCCTTTCTGAATGATCCCCACAAGAATGTATTAATCTCATTCAAAGAGATACCCATGCTTAGATCCACGTGGTTGCTATAAATGACCAAATCGCAAGAGCTACAAGCGCCACCACCCAGTTTCCTTTAAAAAACCCGAGCTTTTTTTCATGAGAGCTCTCTAAATTTGTGAGAGCTTCAGATTCGACTGTGAGAGTGGCGTTGTTCCGTGTGATTTTCAACAGGTGCTCTCCGCATTGGCTCAGCTGGCCGGTGCTCGTGTCTATCGTTGGAGATCCTGGCGCTGATGACGAGCCAGGGAGCGCGGGGCGCAAATATAACTTGAGGTTTTGCCACGTTAGCACCCAGTAATGCACGCGGCCGGTTGTGGCTCCTTGTGCAAATTGACATTACTCATAATCCTCCTGGAGATGAAGAACGCAGAGTTTGGTTAAGAGGCTAAAAAAATATATAACTTGGTTGCCGCAATGCAGATTTCGATCATTTACCTTTGTAATTTGAAACTCTTTCGCTTATATCAAATTTACCGAATCAAGTTATTAAATCAATGATTAAAAAAATAAAATTTCTTTTTAGGTAAAGAATGTTGTGAAATATTCTGTTGAATAATTGTGCCTTTTTAAATATATATATATATTAAAATTCGGTCATTTACCTTTGTAATGTGAAACCCATTTGCTTCTTTTTTTCCCTCTCTTCTTCTATTTGATAATGTTATCAGAATTCAAATGTACTGATAAAGAATTAATTTATTCAGTTATTGATAATAAATACGATTTATTTTTCCTTTTAGTCAAAGATTGTTGTGAAATACACTTAAGAATTTTAGTACCTTTTTAAAGAAAATTATATTTTTTGTTTGCTAATTAGCTGAATTTCTAACTCATTAAGTTAATCATATATTTATTTTGGTGCCCAGATCATCGTGGAAAGTTTCCATTCCATGTTAGTATAACAAATTCGTTTTATTGCTGTTTCAGTGTATAGCTTTCAATAAAAAAAAAAATTCAATTACTTTTATCATTTAGCTTACTAATATATAATATGTACTAAACAAATATTATTTCTCTTTTTTTAAATCAAAGAATGTAGACAGATCTTTGCGATTGCAACTATTAATTTTATTTGTTAAAGTAATTGCCTATTGTAAGGAGTTTGATTTGCGAAATCGAATAGCACCGTATTAAAACCATCTTATTTTTTTATATTGAATTAATAGAGGCATAGATCCATTTAGAGATTCTAAACATATAGCCAAACCAATAATAAGACTATGTAGCACTGGAATTTTAAAGCTATGATATTGCTCAAAGAGATTTTAGTCCACCTCATTGTTTATTTTGTAATTCTGAAAGCAGTATGTATGCTAATATTAAACGATACTCTTACTGATACAAGTAAATGTTATGTTTAAATATTTTGCAATATTTTTAAATGCAGCTTATCGCCTAAAAGATCAGAAAAGTGTTTCTAGTTAAAATCTAGCATATATAATTTTATTTACAAATTATCTTTATTAAGGACTGCTTAAAAGTATCTTATCTCTAATTAATTTTTACTTAGAATATTTTAAGAATAATTAACATGATAGTAGTGTGAATATTATTACATTAATTGCAAATAATATTATTGAATATTTAATTTTTATTTTGTGTGTTGGTACATAAGATTGTATTGCGGTGTTTCGTATAATTTAAATGGTTAACATAGAAATAGTCTAAAAGTCATTTAAATAGCGTTATATACATCTTTACTAAACCGTTTTCTATAGGCATACTTGTCTAGTTTTGCAACAGACGGCTATGATTGACAGCTGTCAGATCATTGAACTTTTATTGAAGCGGTTAAGAGCCAAAGCAGTCTAGTCGCCCTCATTGATTTGATTAGTTAGTTATGGATTTAACTAAATAGATAAATATAGAACGTGCCACTGTTATCAGACCTTTGACAAAAAAAGTGTTTTTGTTTTTGAATGTGCAATCATAATTGCGAAATAAATTACCTGCATAATTATGCTAAATATTAGTTAGAATTGGATGTAAAACTTTTAAAGTCTTAAGAAACGATTGAAAAATTTATCTAAAGTATTGCTGATAAATCCTGTGTATTCGTGACAGATAGGACCGTAATTAAAATGACTCCTTAAAAAATTTGAATTAAGGAAAAAAATGAATCTTAAAATAAGTACATCAAAAATTAAAAAGTTTTAGATGAGTTTAAAAAATAGTTTTGGTAAGTAATGTAACATAAATAAATTAATAAATAGTGATAAGGAAAAAATTTGCAATTTAATTTAATATTTCAGTAAATAATTTTAAACAACTTATAATAGTTCTCCCCCCCCCCTTCAAAATAATCAACTGACAATCATAAACAGAATTTCAAAATAAACCGTACAATTCGTATGAAACATGTTCAAAGTTTTATTTTCTGATTGAATATTTTACTATAAAAATAACATAGATAATATGAAAAGGGGACATGATTTTATTAAAAAAACTCCACCAGAACCAATTTTTTTTACTTGAGAATAAAATCAAATTATAAACGGTATATAAGCTTTACATTAATAGGGGATATATTAAACCGGAAAAAAATGATATTAAAAGCATCCAAATTCACTTAGTTCCACTACCTATAGAGTTGAATAATCTAATTCAATTCTCCATAGTAATTTTTTTCGGTTTTTATTCATAACTTAATATGTTCGGAACTTGCACAACGGAAGCAAAAGATTTTATATCTAAAGAGTATAAAACTCAAATACAATATAATCGAAAATATATCATTTAAACAAGGTAAATTTAATGTTTTCCATGCACACATATATAGGCGAAAAAAAATTTATTACAAAAATCTTTTGAGATTTGTCAGATTTTTCCTGCTATTATTTTTTTAACTTCTAGGTTTATTTTGCACGAATTAATTAATTTGAAAACAAGGTGAATGTAAGGTGTACATAATTCCTTACTTTTTGTCATAAGTAAAAATTATTACTCGAAACGATTAGGGCTTTCAAACATGAGATAATTTCGCATTCAAATTTTCGAGTATGGCAGTTAAATATTTATAAAATCCGAGCAACCAAGTTCCATTGAATTTTTTTGCTATCAGCTTCTAAGATATTCTCTGCTATTGGAAAAAGGAATTGATATACCATGCCCAGTAAATGGTAATTCTCGAAAATTGCTATTCTTCATCAATAACTATGCAAGGTTGGAGGGGCAAAAAGTCTGCCCTTAATTATAAGAAAATATTGCAAGAAACCAATAAATTGGAGATATGGGTTATGCAATGTATTTTAAATTTCATTTCTTCAGCACCCTTGGTACCTCGAAGATTATTAAGGTCGTATTCTTGTTCTCGTCAAGCATTGCCAACATTTCAGCTACCATACTATACACAATATCTGTTCCCAGCTCTGAATGTGCCAATGTTTCCAATTTGCTTTTGCAATTTTTTTTTGTAACCCCCAAAGTGGACATTGAACAGTAATGGCGGATATGAATTCGTAGAACAAAGAATACAATGTTTTTCTTAAGTTAAAACAATTTTGGTAACAAGCAAATGCAAAATCGCTGTTTGCATTAGTTGCACTATTTGGTGAACTAAAGGTATTAAGACGTCTATTACACATTAAAAATCTTATAGCACTTTATTGAATGATTTCTTTGTAATGTTTTTGTAATCAGGGAAATGGCTTGGGACCCCTTTGTATAGTTAGATATCTCCAAATTAGGATACGAAACTCTTGCGAAAAGTTTTGTTACATATTGATATGCTAGCTGAAGCGCAAAAAAGTACGTCACAGACATCGAATTTGACACCTTGACTTACATAGACAAATTTGAAACTCTATTTAACACATCTAAAGCTGCTTTATTAATACAAGCTCAAGATTTCTTCTGGTGGGAAAAAAGCACTGATTCGAGTGATTATTCAATGATTGATTTTATGTGCTTCGAACAGATATTTATTTGTCATTTCTTTGATTGAATTTCCATACATTGTAGCGTTTGCTGCTGTAAGTCACCTTTCGGATACGCGCGTACTCTTTGCTTCTGTTCTTCCCTCATTCATATTTATGACAGAATCCAAGATAATCTCGGATTTACCTACTTTGTTTATCTTGAAAATCGCCTGCTTCCATGTTGTAGCGCTGACTTTTATTTTACGGCATGCAATCTTCCGTAGCCGTAACAATCGAGTTTGCCTCCATTATGTTGGATAGCAAAATAATTCGCATTCAGGCAGTATGTTTTGCTGTCTTTGTCAGCCTATAAAAATATTCGAGTGAATGCAGAAAAGAAAGGTAAAGATGCTGCGGAGATTTCTGTTTGCAGTTTTAAGGTTTAAGGTCGAGTTTACGTTTTGAAAGGAATGCTTTCTAATTCGAAATGCTTTCAAGAATACAAATTAGATTGGGGGATGGGATGGCCATAGAGCTTAGTGAGGTGCGACGTCGCATCTCACTTCAATGATCGACTGAATTATCTCTATAGCGGTTATATCAAATGACCGTTGAATCTAAAGTTGTTTAAACAACTGCAGTATAGGAGTAATGAGAAAGTCTATCATCGTGATATACTTTATTTCATTTTTTTTGTAGACAGGATTTAAAGATAAAAGTCAAAACTCCACAGGTTTCAGTTTACAATTATATCTATATATATATATATAATATTACAATTCTTATTTTTAAGCATTTTTTAAAGAGAATTTATCAATGAAAAGTTTCTTTTTTTTTTCCTAGGCGTGTAAAGGCCAAAAGTTATTGCTTTATATTTTTGGAAGTAATATTTTACGTTGATTATCATGTTTATCAAAACCTCATCTAAAAGACTCCTTAAATATCTCATTTAAAAAAAAATAATTGGTTACATTTTTTAAGGGTCTTAATAAATATGGTTTTATACTGCACTTTATGCATATATATATATATATATATATATATATATATATACACTTCTAAATTAGCACTTAATGTATGCATACTAATACATGAGCAGTTCATGTGTATTTTTAAGCTGGTATTTTTTACCAATATATATCAATATTTTTATTATATGCTAATCAGAATTTTTAATCTTGTAAAAAATTCTTCAAAAAAAAGAAAAATACATTAGATAAAAATTATTTACATTATAAATAACTTTTTAGATATCTTTAATGAAAGTCAATACTTCATAAAAAATAAAATTATATTGGCTTTTTTTCTGATTACATGCTTACACGTATGACTTGACCTTTTTCATTCTTTTATATATGCTGCCTTTCTAAACACATAGACTTTAATATTGCCACCTGATGGATACAACTTTTATAAGTTCAATTTTATACATATACACAAGCTACAATATATGCATTTTTGATTTGTTATTGACTACACGCTTGGGGACATTGAATTATGTAAATATTGAATAGGAAGATTAAAGATACATATAACTTATATATTTATGGATAAGGTATTTATAAACGCTTTTAAATTTATTTACATTTTAAGGAAATGTTCCATCTACACTCCAGGAAAGGAAAAATAATCAGGAAAATAAAATACTTATGGCTATTTCTTTATCAAATTTTAAATGAGCTTGTTTAATTATAGCTCCGAAATTTTTTTGATTTTATAAACATTAAGGAAGAAGCTCTGAATGTTTCTGAACAACGCCATTGTTTATTTTTGGATTCCTGATATATCTTTCATGAAATTAAAGTAATTCAAATTACGATTCAAAGCTAATATTCATTATTGAATTACTAATACAGCTTCTGAATGAGTATATAAATCTGAATTCCAGGAAGAAATTAGTTTAATTAAAAAATATTGGGATTTCATTTAGAATTTTTTTTGTGTTTTTATGAGTAATTTGGGAATAATAGACTAATAGTTTCTATTTATTTCACACTAAATTATTTGATTGCTGAAGATTTGATCTTATGGAATTTTTAAGATAGTCAAATAAAATGAAAAATAAATTAAAATATGATTGATCTACTGATAGAACAATCTAAATGAAGGGAAATTTAGTACAAAAAATGACTTTTTAAAAATTTGAATTTGTGTTTTCGTGAAAATTCTTAATGAAACGTTTCATGTTTTTAGATAAAAATCTTATCCTGCTCAAAACGACAGCAAAGAGTTTATTCCATTTATTTTAAAGGTTCAACTATACCTTGAATTGTTTGATCATTTGTTGCATCTGATATTTCCTTTATTATATAACAGTAAAACAATCATATTTATTTTAGAAATATATTAAAAAGCTTGCAGAACACCAGGAAAGATATAAAATTTTAAAACGCATCATTTTTCTTTTAATCTTACCATTTAAATTCAATTGTTTTATGATTCCAAAAATTGAGATTAAAATCAAAGTTAGGAAATCTAGTGTTACGTAGTTATTACGTCTTTTTGGTTTTCACCGTAAGTAATAAAACACGCAAATTCATTTTATGCCCCTTGTTAAATTTTATTATTTGTCATTTTTTTTTTGACGTTGGCCTCTTTATTACATTAGTTATGTTCTCTGATTTTATCTGCAGGTCGTTTTTTTTGCATAAATAATCAAATCCTACCGGGCAACTGACAAATTTAATCAGCATGAATATATAAGACAAGACTATAATAAATCTCACTCATACAAATTCATGCATCATTTTTTTTCTTTTCCGTTTTGTGTTCATGTCGACCTTTAACAGGTGCAAAATGGAAGCGTTTGCTGGATGCGAGGCGTGCAACGAGCATAAAGTCATTTTTTTATTGACCAACACCAGGTAAAAATATCTCTTTGCTGTCTCTTCAGCTGCCCGAGAGGTTGAAATTGAATGCAAATTTCTCACACCAGAGTCGGCAACAATCGTTAAGTGTTCCTCGCCATCATTTGCGAAGCGCTTTATCTTGTTTGTACATCTTACAGTTAGAATTCGGTTTTTCTGATTAATATTGCAAAAGTGTCATGACTGTTGACTCTCAATATCCTGTCAGCGTAAGTGTAAATTTCTCTTTCGCAAGAGGCCCGCTGCTGCGTGCCTTCTTTACAAATAAGGCGAGGATATTCGGCATATCTTGCCTTCTGAGAAATGTGACTGCCTCACGAATTAATAATTCGATCTGTGACGGTCTGCATTGTAATGCATGCATAAAAGATCGTTCTTCTTATATGGCCACCTGGTATATAAGGATATCCTTTCTCCAAAATAAACCTGTTTGTTGCTCTTTATTACTGGATTTAGTGTCGGATTAGTTATATTGGTCTCGGTATTTTGTATAAACAAAACAGACCTATCTGATAGAGAGAAAATCCTGTTACTAATTGTTATGCCATGGTTGGAAGGTAAACAATGTGTTATATTGGAAGAAACCAACATATAAACTCTAATAAAGTTATTACTCTAAAGAACGCTTTACATAGAATTGGCGTGCATTAGTAACAATATATTAATCTTCGGCGTGATTTTAACATTTTTTGCAGAATTTATCACGTGATCCTTTATTTATCAGGCTGGTTAATCTTTGCCATTCGGTTAATAGTATCCTCAAATCAAATTTATGTTTTAGATGCGTTTTTCTCCAACGACTGAAACAAAAATTTGATACATAACTAGATTTTTTGTCAGAAAATTCCACATCAAATGAGAATATTTAAGTCTGAGTTGCCGCGTTTACATATTTCTAGAAGATGGTCAACCCCTTGTTGGATTTGACTTAGCAATTTGATTGGTGTCTAGCACACTGACGTTAATTCTGTGCATCAAATTTTATCGACCTAACTGTCTTCGTTTTATAGCCATCGTTTTAAACTTTATTCGAACAACCGGACAAGCAGATTATGCTCAATTCGATAGGAATCTACAAATTTGGTACTTGGAAATTTGGTTTTTGGAAAGACAGTAAACCAAATTTCATCTTTCTAGATCAAAGTGCTTTTGAATTATCTTTGTTATCTATTTCATGTTATTTTATTCTTGAAGATTTTCAACAGTACTACTACAACGTTCTTTAGTAGTTTTGTTGTATTCTTTTATCCACCGGAGAATTCTTTACATATATGCTCATTATTTTTCTTTTTCTGCTAAATTAAAAAAAATAATACCAAAAGCCTAGAAACAGATAATGAAAATGTTTAGCCGAATATATAACATTCAGATAATATCAATCACTATTTAACAATATTATTAACTATTAATTCCAAATAAATAACATTCAGTAAATTCAGAAATGGAATTAATTATATTTTTTATCAAGCACAATACTGCTCATACTGCTAATCGCTCTAAATATAATCTTTCCTATTAATAACTCACAAAGACCACACAAACGTTTTTATCAATCATGAAACTTCTGAAAATGTAACCAACAGCTTTTATCAGAAATATTTAACCGATATAACGACAATAAATATTCATAAAAGCAGTGAAGCAGAGTAACTGGAAGAGAATTTAAAACCGAATTAATTAACATGTTTTAAGTCGGTCTTGGAGATTATTAGTTATGCTTGGATAACAAAGGCAACGTTTAGTATTCAAATAGAGGTATTATTTTGTTATAGATATTCTTCTTTTACATGCTGCTTTTGGCGCTTTTATTATCTAAAATAGTTGATCTTTAAATGTTTCGAACGGATGCAGAAAAGTAAGTTACGAAAGTTGGATATATACCATTTAATGTTTTCGTTTCTGGTTTTTCGTAACTTATTGTAATGTTGGTTCTGTATAGGGTTATTGAGGACAAATCGTGGAAAAGGAATTAGAGATGGAAAACTGTCAAACGAATTTGGGAGCAATATGTTACAGGGTGGTAGAAACCCCCGGAGTAAATTCGAGATTCTTGATTTTTATCAAAAAGGGAAAAGTTTTAATTTAGCCTGCTTTTCTACAATTCTTTTCTTGTGACGGAAAAGATAGAATCGAAAAGTGGTTATGATTTTGAAAATATTTCCTTTATTTATTAATTTTTAAAAATTTATGATTTAATCATATTTAAAAGATTGCTTCATGATTGTTGGAAAACATAAGAGGAAGATTTTAAATAAATTTAAACACCGAGCCATTGACAAAAAACGCAATTTTTTTTTGTTTACATGTTATGAAATTAAGATGCATTAAAGATTTTAAATAAATTTAAACACCGAGCCATTGACAAAAAAGCGATTTTTTTTTGTTTACATGTTATGAAATTAAGATGCATTAAAATTATACTCGTGATAGGTATCTGACAATGATGCATATTTTTTTTTAACTATTGAGTTTTGCTGAAAAATGTATATTTGCATTACAAGAAAAGTATTTCAATCTTCTATTTTTCGAAAATTAAAAAAAAAAAAAAAAGAAGAAAACTTGTTATGTTCTGATAGCATTTCCTATCGAAAGAAATATTACCAAAATTTTAATGATTTGATACAAAAAATGGTAATAAAATTAATAAATTAATCAAAATCTTATTTAATTGTCAAACATTTTCGTATGCCCTTTTTCTCAAATATATCTGTCTCTTCTAATGCATACTGAATTAAATTTTTTGGATTATAAGTCATGACATATCGATCGATATTTAAAATCAAAATATAAGATTGATTATATTAATTAAAGAAACTTATATATTAATTGAAGATGGTAAATATTTCTATATTTTCTCATTTTTCATAAATATTATTTTGTGTTAACGCTATTTAATAAAGCTTGTTCAATACCTTGTGTAATGCGCTTTCAGGGCATACTGTTTTAAATTTTCTGGATAAAAAATGACATATCGGTATTAAGAGTCGTAAAATATATAATCCAAAAAAAATAAAAAAAAAAACTATGTATTAATTGGAAAATATAATAAATTTCAATCTTTGTTTTTGAATATCATAAATATTTGAAATATTTTGTTATTTAATAAAGCTTGTTCAATTACTGTAATCTTTGTTTCTCCTAGATTATAGAAAAATATTATAGTGTATTATTGATATTTAATAAAACTTGCTCAATAACTATGTATTTTTTAATTTACTCCAGATTTTCGTACACCTCCTTGTAATGGAGAATCGGATGTCCGGCCACCACCTCGACTCAAACCGGACTCCGCCGTCCTGTCCCCTCGCTCCTCCTCCGTGTCTTCGGACCTGGACGAGACTCCTTCACCCAGGCCCGGTTCATCCCGCCCTAGTTCGGAAGCAGGGGACCGGGACTCCCCTACACCGGCCGCCGCCGCCCGCCCATCGCACAATCCGTTTGCAGCGGGTCTCAAACCCCGCTGTAACAGCGAGGCTCTGCAGGGGGTGGACTGCGTCCTGGAGAACAAGGACCTTTGGGACAAATTCCATGATCTCGGAACTGAGATGATTATCACTAAATCAGGAAGGTGAGTCTGACAGATATATATCTTCTTTCATTGTAACCTTGACTATGTGTTTCCATGGTTATGAATCAGGATCAAGTTACAAATAAAGTTCAATTAAGAAATCCATTCAAAGTTAGAAACATGAATACCTTGAATTAATTAAATAAATAATTTCAAGTTGATTCAGTTTCAATTTTAATTCAGGTTCAATTTCAATTCATTTCGAATCGAAAATCTTACTTCAGATTTCAGATATTCAACCTGTGATATTCCATATAATGTAACATTGACTGTATGTGACCATGGTTATGAATTAGGATCAAGTTACAAATAAAGTTTAATGAGGAAATTCATTCAAAGTTATAAATAGTTTGAATTAATTAATAAAATGATTGCAGCATTAGTTCATTCAGGTTCAAATCTTCATTCATTTCGAATTGGAAATCTTATTTTAAACATACAGATATGTAGTTTGTGATATTCCATTTACGTATATTGTATGTTTATGTGTGCCTATGTTTATGAATTAGGATCGAGTTAAACTGAATTAGGAAATGCCTTCAAAGTTGTAAACATAAGTGGTTTGAATTAATTAAGTAAATAATTGAAAAATTATTTGATTCAGTTTCAAATTATTTATTCATTTCGAATCGAAAATCTTAGTACTTTAGACTATTTGTTCAATGACCGTTAAATAAATAAAGTGCGTTATTACGAGTTGTATGATCGTAAATACTTTCAATACTGGTTTCTTACAGATTTCATTTGTACCGTTATTAAAAGGAATTCAGTCCTTTAAGATTAACCTTGCAACAAGAAGATTCAATTAACAAGAATCATTATTGAAATTTTCCATACACTAATAATTAGTCTTAGTTATAATTTTTCGGGGGAAAAAAATAGAAAAAAAACTTGGGATTGTGAATATTGATAGCCAATTAATTCTGTCAATGTAAAATTATATTCAAAAAGTGATTAAGCTGGGATATTAATAATGAAAAGTTAAATTTATACAGACATATACTCTTGCACTGCATTATATTTTTTAAAGTAATTTACTCACCAACTAAGCAAATAGCATACTTTGTGAAATATACGCTGAAAAAAACACCTCTTTTAACTAGTTGACTGTTTCGGAAAGTGCGTATATAAACAACTCTTTTAACTAGTTCTTCTGAAAATGCGTATGTAAATTGTGTCACAAAAATTTAGCGATGACGAGTTTACTCGTCAAACACAGATGAATGTGTAATATGCAATTTGGTTGTAATAAAATGACATTTTTTTAAAAATTTCAATATTCGCATTTATTTACTTAAACTGGCGTGTATTTTTTTGAGTATGAACGAAAAGAAATATAAAAAAATAATTTATTATTTTATTTTGCTGTTACAGAATGGTATTGAGCAAAGCATGGTACAGCGCACGCACGCACGCACACACACACACACACACACACACACACACACACACACACACACTTGTTTCCTTAATTTCGACTAGGCCTCAAAATATTTTAAACACCTTGAAATTTACTAATATATTTGAGTTAATACTAAAATTGTAATTAAAACTGCAAATTGTTACAACTTTTTACTCCGGACGAATAAATTTTTCATGATGCAAAATTTTGCACTTTTTCCATGACAAACATACTCATCAAAAACAGCGAACTACTAAGATACTTCCAGATTTTATTACCACTCAGTTTTCTCTTCCAAGACTAGTTCTTTTGTTGTTCCAACTCATGTCTCCGTTATCATTTATTGCAAATTTATTTCCAAATGTTTAAATAAGGACATTAAAATATTAAACCAGTCCAGTGCTTTTCTTGGATTCATACTGTCCTTGACCTTCCAGTTGTTATTCACCGGCAATTCTCGTTACTAAGCTACAAAACAAGCTACAGCTTCGAGTAAGTATACTTTCTGGGAAATAAAACAAGAGGCAAAAGCGACCTACATTCATGCTTCTTCCTCGGTATCACGAAGAAACAAGACATTCATTTCCGTGGATTGCGACGAAGGTATTCCTCACGAAGTATTACTACACTTCTGCAGAAAAGAGCACGATTTAGGAAATAAGGGTTGCTGAACATCGTTGGTTTATGGGTTCTTACCGATGTGCGATTCCGGAATTTATATTAGCCTCTGTCTACTACTTTGAATGCATTTCTCTAGCAATTGACCTACCAAATGTTATTTAGGAATTCAAGGTTTAAAGAGAATTCGAGATCGTATTTTTATTGAAGTGACTCTTCTTCATTTTTGATTTTTGATCATTTGGCATTGCTTTATCTTTCATAAAAGATACAAAGATCTGCATTCAAAACTTTTATGATAATATCTGACTAATAATATACTACGATATTTAATATAGTTTCTCTCATGTGCGAACTTTCTGAGATGCTGTTATTTTAAATTTATATTGTAGTCAAGAAAAGGTGTAGGTCCTTTCAAATTCATTGCTAACAGTATATTTTGAAACTTGGATAGATTTCTTTTATCACACTTACTATCCCATGAAAATGATTTTGAGGACAGTAGACATTCGGTGACCGGAAGGTTTTGGGTTTGAGATCCGAGTCCACCATAGATTTGCCATGTAAGTGTCGCAAATGCATTCTAAATATATTGTTGAAAAACTACCTATTACTGATGTGATGTGGAAGGTTGGAGAAAGGATAAAGAACCAAGTATCAGCTTTATCCTTAAAACTATGGTTCAAACCTATAATGTCCAGTTCCAAAAGTTACACTATTATTACTTTTGAACTGGACTTCAAAGTAACAAAAGATTAAAAATTCGATCTAGATACAGACTTTAGCCGTAGCGCTCTCATATTTGTATTATATGGGAGACTGGAAATTGAATTGCTTCCTCAGGATTTAGACTCTGTTGAACATTGCCATATCCTTGCAAATAACTAAATAGCAGTTTCTCTTTTTGGAACTGGACGTTAAAATAGCATAAGGTTAATAATACAACCTGGATGCTGACTTAATGTATGGTGTTCTCGTACTTGTATCATGTGGAAGTTCGAAAATTGAATTTCTGTTTTAATATTTAGAATCAGTTGAAAATTACCACATCTTCCAAAATAACTAATAGCAATCTCTTATATTTATTTTCAAAATGAGTCTTTACCACTTGACGTAAGAATTTAAACCTTTACACTCGGATGGCGTCTCTCATTCGACATTCAAGAGGATGTATCATTTTTCATTTTACTTATATATTTTTCAATATTGATTGTTAAAATGCCTACAGAAGGATATAAAAGTGGTAGATTAATTTTCTTAAGAAAATTCGGCCTAAAAGAATTTTGTATATTTATTTTTCAGAGCAATAAGCATGCATACCTTTGTATTAGGTGAATAATTATACATTGAAATACCTTTCAATGCAATAGGTTAGCTTAAAATAATATATATACTATTCGGACGTTTAACTTTCGTTACAATCCATACGTAACTTAAGCATGGTCAATTGATTTTTACATTGTTTTTATTTGATTATAATTTTAAATATCAAATTCTATAATTCGATGCACAAATTAGATTAACATATGTAAAGGGATTAACATTGTGAATACATAATGCATTTCTTTGCATAAAAAAAAATTATTACCCGTGGCATTGAATCTCGCAAATGTTAGATAGAAATTATATTCCCTTGTTGACGCTTACCATCGCCATAGGGAGTTTGTATGGCACTTAAGTTTGAAAAAAAAAGTTTCTCAAACTTATACATAACCGCAACATACATTTCCATAACAACACAAATCGAAATACGTCAACAGCATTTCCATTTTACCTATCCGCAATCGCTTTTGTCGAAAGCGGAAAAAAAATTCCATGAACACTTTTGTTTTTTCTTTCCTTCGAGGAATTCCTCTCCATCCATACTTTGGCAGATGATGTCCACGGTCACGGACGGACGGACGTCTGGGAAAACTGTGCGCAGTTCGCAGATTGTGTGGGTGTGTGGTGCAGGGGGAGGCGATATTACTTTTCGTTTCACACAGTCGTAAGCTCTAAAAATCGAGATGTCAACTTTCGTCGAGATCACGTTCTGAGTTGCGTGTCCGGTAAACGACTTGCATTAAATCACGGCCCTGAATCACGCGCGTGTAAAACTTTTTGAGACAAAGGCGTTGTTATATTTACAAACGTCATTTTATTTATTTATTATTTTTTTTGCTAGTTTTCCATTTTTGACTTTTTATTTCTTTACCTCTCTTCCACATCATTGCATCATGCTCCTTTTTTCTGTGTTGGGCTTCCCGGAAGTGAGCAGGGTGGTTGGAATTGTTATGCGTCGTATTTCCGCCATATTCTTCCACTTTTCAAGACCGTATTTCAAGATTTTGAATGTCAAGTTCTGCTGAATCAAGAATTGCGTGTTGGAATCAGTTTCAGTTCCCCTAAAAAAAATTAAAAGATATGCATTCTTTTACTAATATTCGGTGAAATGTTTCTTAAATTTAGTAAAGTAATACAGTAACTTTAGAAATGTACATTATTTTAATTTATATGCTATAATCAATTAAGTGCTTTCATGTATTTCAATTAGCAACATCTATTGGTAAAAATGTGAAATATCTATATAATCGATAATGGTTTTGAGTTTTACCAACTTACTATTACTTTACTGATATCATTTTGGAAGTTTTCCATTTACTATTAATGAGTTGTTAATGTATAAACACCCCAACACGTTTTAAAATGCATTTTTAACATTCATTATTTTTTTTGTTTGATATAAAGAAATCTGCTGTCGAAGCCCATCAGACAATTTCAGAAATTTATAGTGATGCTGCCTCGTCATATCCAAATAACCGGTATTGGTTTCAATGATTTAAAAAAGGTGATTTCTATATCAATGACAAAGAATGGCCTGGAGGACCCAAAAATTTGAGGACAATAATTACTAGATTTATTAGAACGAAAATGGGAAAATGGAAAATATTTTGATATACAATGTACCAACTTTTCTCAATAAGTACTTTTTTAAAGTGAAAAAAAAAAATGATCAAAATGTACGGAAGCATCTAATATTTAAAGTTACCTATTTACCATACCAAAAATACAAGGAATAGTAGTTTTTAATGGTACAAGCGATGGAGAATTATAACAATATTTCGTAGTTATTTACAATTACAATTATGATTATTGGTTTACACAAAAGATTATTTACTAATGTAATAATTCTAATATTTTTCATATTATGTAAATCAAATGTAATAATGAGTAACGCAAACTATGAAGGGAATCATGCATCGGAGAAAATCGGGGTATGCTGTTATACATCAAAGATTGTTTACAAATAATCTAATTAATGCAGTATTAATTTTTCATATTATATACAGTCACGTGTATACGATGTAAACAATGAAATGATCCCGATTGTAGATGTTAAGCATTATTTTGGCATTGATTTACATGTTGTTTTTTACATTTTTTTTTTGCTTCATTTCTTGTTTCATCTTTTTATTTTTCGTCAAAACGATGCTTTATCTTAAACTTATAAACAAAATTGAGTCATTTTGAAAATTTTTGATTCAATTCAATTTAATTAATGGTGAATAAAAATTTTCTGATTTTTTTCCCACTCAAAAATAATTAACATTGTGATTTTATGTAAATTAAACCTCTTTTGGTATAAAAATAATCTACAAAACACACACACTCTCAACAAACACTTCAGTGTACACTTCTAATTATCAACAAAAGTCAATTAGTTAAACTATGTATTACCACAACTACGTTGTAAAATCTGTTGGCGACTTTAATTTTCCAGCGTAGTTGCAAATATTCTTCCCTTCCTCTCACTCGAAAATTCCGGCAGTAATCGGAGTGAAGAAAATCACCAAGATCTCGCCGAGCCCAACAAATTACCAAGACTCCCTTCCTCCAGAACATTTCTGCAAGTGGCCATACTCACACGCCTCGCAACAAACTCTCGAAACCTCAAAGCTGTCATTACGAAGGTGTATTAGGAAAACTCATTTCATCCACAACCTTAACAGCAGTCACCCTGTTAATTCAACTCTCCGAGGCCTTTCTCAACAACAATTCTCGCTGAAATCTTCCCTCGGAGCTTCTAACACGGCAGTTAACAACAGCCTAATGACCATACTTATTCCTAACCCAAATGACTCCAAGTAATTGAGTGACTCTTCCGGTTTATATGGAGATGTCCAGGCTTAATGAATTTTCCGCGCAAGCCTAGCCGGATTGTGTGGTCCGGGAGCATTAAGTTGCATGGGGCAGTGGGAGGGTTAACATTTAAGGCGCGGGCTTTAGGCGTGTTGGAGAGCAAGTTGGGGGGTTGATTAATTGTTGTTGTCTGGGAATACTAGTGGCCAGTGGATTTGCGATGGTCGTTTCGAAGGAAGGGGCATGGGCCAGACGCCGCTGGAACGAGATTCCGGGAGGCTGGAGAAAGGGCATGGTCAGCACGTGAGAAAGGATCAGTCTGTATGCTAACACGAAATGCATGATGACCATTACTGACCATGCCTAAGTATGCTAACTCTAAACATGCACATTATATCCCACAGATTGTAGATATTCTGTAGAAACCCTAATTAGAATTAAGTTAATATTAATTGCTTGTTGATGAATAACAAAAGCTTCAAACCAAATCGAATGTTAGTATAAAGTGAAACTTCGAACTGTAAATAGAATGCATAAGTGGAAAATTCGAGGCTAGATTAACTAATGATTTAAGCAAGCAATATAAAGATTTTTAAAAATTAAATTATCTTTTGGTTTCTTGAAATATTTAAATAATTCTTAAAAATTCCAAATGCTAAGATTCTATCAAAAATGAAGCCATTAATCTTGATGATGGATCAGAATAGTATGCTATTTTAATTAAATGCAATGCTTTGTTTAATATTTCCCAAAATATGTGCAGACACAAATAGCTTATACGTGAATTACAACCTTACTAGTTTGCTTGTCTTAATCGAAAATTCTTTTGTAAGAAAAGAAAATCATCCGTTAACTTTTCTTAATAAAGAAAATGGCCATCATTCTTTTCTTAATAAAGAAAAATGCGTCTTAATAGCTTGAAATTTTCAATAATTTTTTATATAAAGAAAGCATTTTAAAAATCTAAGTATCTTAAAACTATTGTCATTGGAACCATATTTTCATTTTTATGATATTTTTTGTTTATACAAAATATGAAGTATTTTACATATATGGATATTTCTTTATCTAACATTTGAAGGTCATTGCACACCAATTATTTAATTTATTTATTTTTGTAACTTAAGGCTATTAAGGAAATCCTGAGAAATTAAAAAAATATATATACATTTTTTTAAAAGTAGCAAATTTGCATAATTTTAAACAGAAATCTCTGTCTTTAACTCTGTCTTTTAATTCGCCCAAAAGTTCCAGGCTAGAATTTTAATAACTATCAACAAAATTTAGGTTAAAAACGAAGAAAATTAGAGTTAATTTTTAAGTAAACTCTTTATACTCGCATAACTATATAGTTAATAATTTTTACGATAAAATCAGCCCTGTTTCGAAAACAACACTTTTGACTTGCTTTACTGTGCTGATAGAAATCGAGAGAAAGTATTTGCTAAGTTTCTACACTTTTTAGTTGGAAAAAGTTAAATTACCGAAGCGGAAATGCTACCGGTAGGAAAACAATTATTTTAAAGTAAAATTTAAAATTTAATCCGCAATTGTAATCGCCCGATAACCTAAAATATCCTCTGATAAAACCCGGAAAGTTTGAATTGTAGGTAGTTTTCGAGTAATATAAGTAAATATCGTTAAGTGTGAGAGATACGATCGAAAACTTTTGAAGATTTTATCACCTGTTCTCAATCTCGTATTTTTCACCCACTTAACTTCGTTACGCCAAAACGTGCTCCCATTTTTAGAGAATATAATCCGGTGAGAAAAGTTGCGATGTTTTCCGATAACATTTCTCCCTTGGCTTTTCGTTATTCTGCCCTTATGGACACATAATATTAACATAATACGACTCATACAAGTTCTTAGTCATTAAGATATCTTTTTGCTGATATGTATTTTTTAATTTTTAGAAACATCGATAATATATTGATTTTTTACAAGGAACTGAAAGTGCTTTCTTTCATTTTAATGCTATATAAATTCATAATTGCACATATCAAATCAGTCATCAGGAACCATAAATTCCCAAGAATCGTAATCGGACATAGCATTGATAAGATAATATCTAAAATTCAGTTCATAATAAGATTTAGCATTGGTTTTTAAATTAGTGATTTTGCCGATTCGGTAATCATCAAGTATCAATGCAGCACTAAACGCCTGGCACTTTTATGTCGTAGATGGCAGAGATAACAAAACCTAATTACATGGACAAAACTATCTACTGAAAAGGAAAGATATTTTCTTTTAAATGCTTAATTAATTCCAAAATATTTTTTGTGACATAAAACAAATAAAAAGCCCTTTCAATCAATCAAAACTGTTTAGATATCATATCTACTTCTACTATATATGAGCCTAAATTCTCAGATTAAATGTTATCGATTTAAATTAGTGAAAGTTAAATCTTTTATAGAGGATCAAAGCTTCATGATTAACATCTCCTTTCCTTAAAGGATCATTAGAGTATACGAAACACTATTTCTTCAAATTCTCAAAACCGTTTCCATTCTGTATCTACTATAATAATAAATGAAATTGTACATTTTCATAGAATTTCATAATTAAAAATGTAAATATAAGCAATGACATATATGCGAATTTTTCATTATTTTTATTAAGATTATATAGAAATTCTCATTTAATTTCATTTCCTTTATATACTAAGTATTATTTTAGAATGTTTTCGCAATGAATTTCTTTGATATCATTTATATTTTGATAGTTCTGAATCTTTTATTTTGATTTTCCTATGACGCAGTAATAGAATCAAAAGTATTTAAAATGTTCTTATGGTAAATATTATTTGATAACAATATTGCCAAATTAGTTAACATGCATTTTGAAATGAAAAGACTGAAGAAATATTTGCTAATGTAGGATGCAAAACAGATAAAAATAAACACTCGTTGTAGAGGAGAAAAAAGCCGGAAAAAAATGTTCACGGAAAGGAAGAAATAACCAAGTGATCTATAAAGCTTTGGAAAAAAAAAAATAAATGCATGTTTTAATCTCATTGAAAATTAAAAACAAAAGTTTAGCATCATTTTTTTTACTGTGCCTTTTTCAAAAATTGTTCATTTTTCAAATACCGAGTTACTAAAATAATACTAAAACTATTTGTCTAAAATTTGGCATGTATTTTGTTTATAATACTGTCTAGGAAACGTGCCAAATTATGAGCTCAATGATGAATCATTATAAAATCAAGTACATTTTGGGCTTTGGAAAAAGAATAGCACTCCCCTCCCCTCTCCTCAGAAAAAGATCTACAATTTAAAATTATAACTCTTGTCATTTTCTAGACTTATGAGTTATTTCTAAACTTTTGCTTCCATGCCTAGTCTATTTTTACCTCAATGATTACATATACTGTAGGATACAGCAGTCTTATAATTTGTTTTTGAAAGGGAATATTTGAAGAAGAGTCAAATTTGGTGCAAAAATGATTTCCACAAATGTAAATAAAAAAAGGCAAAATAATAAAACAATTTTTGTACAATACATTAAGCTTTTATATAAATAAAAATGGAAAATATTTGAAAAATCATTGTTTTAAAAAATGACTTTCGAGCACATAAAATACCTTACAGTTATAATTTCTCATTTTTTTTTAAAAATTATGCTCGCAAAGAGTTATTTAAAGAATAAACAGTGAATGAATAAACTTAGTTATTAAAATATCAGCTTATCTAAATGAATATATACCTAAAAAAAGTAAAAGTCGATTGAGCTAAAATGATTAATAATACAAATCAAGTAAAGTTCAAATTCAAGGAATTATTTCAACAAGAAATGCCTTGAATGTTTGATGAAATGGATGATTCTTGATTATATTTGCATTAATTTATGTTATATATTAATAAAGAACAAGAATTCATAAATGCTTATCTTTCAAAATAAAAAATAATATCCATCTAAGAACTGGCAAAATCCATAAATATTTCCTATAATTATGTTTATCTAAAATCTGTTTAACATATCATAAGTTAGATAAATGTGTATGATAATATTGAAATATAGAAAGGCTTTTTATAAATATGGGACTTATCATATCAGTTATATGATATATCTTATATTTAGCTGAGCTGTGGATTAAGATTTTGGATAATTAATCCGTTGTCCACAAATAGTGTCACTTCCTGTTCCACTTGAAGTTAACGCTGTCCTCAGCATTTCAAGACCTGTCCCAATATCCCGATAAGCAATCGAGTAGAAAAAAAAGTAGCAGAAAACCGCAGAGAACTTTTCCCGAAAATACATGAACAAACAAAAAGTCCCAACCGTGAAAACTGTCACTCTCTTGTCTTTAGCAGTCACTCAACTTTTTATCAACACACGATGAGTTGCAAGTTGCTACTGTCGCTACTGACGTCACCGCAACGAAGAAGGCCCATGCTATCAGCTGTCAGTTTCTCCAATTAGTGGCAACTTTTTGGAGATCGTTTTGAAAAGCAAGAAGCGGAAAGGGTTGGTTGAGTGGTGTAATTACTGACTTCTGGGGTGTTTGTTTGATATTGACATGCCTTCTGTGCATCGTCTGCTTGCTGTCTTCCTGTTTGTTTTGATGACACTTCATGAGTGTTTCTTTGCTTTTAAAAGGACGTTCCATTTGGGGTTAGTTTTTCGTCTTTTTTGTTCACAAGTGCAATTTGTTGCAAAATGGAGGGAAAAAATATGTTATTTAGTTTTTGTTTGTGAGAAAGAAGACAATGACAAGCAAATGGAATGAATTTTGTTGATTGTATTTGAATATATAATGACGCACGTTATGGGAACGTGCAAAAGGATAAGGAAATAGTTTTTGTGAGGAAAGAGCTTTATTGAGAAAATCTTGCTTCCTAAAAAGTTTTAGTGATTCCTTTTGTGGATAATTTGGTAATAGATTAAAATTTTAAATATTCAAAAATGTTACAAATCTTCATTAAAATAGTTTCTATTTTAATATATTTCTCTATTGTACAAAGAAAAGAGAATTTTAAGATTCATAAATAGTTGACTGAATATGTACTAAATATATACTAAAGCATAAAGAGATTCAATATGGTGTTATTAACAGGTTTCCTCAAGTCTATTGCCTAGTTTCATATATAGGTCATTGCATAGTTTAACTATTGTAGTTTTTACATTTAAAATAAATAAATAAATAATTTTTTTTTAAAAAAGCTTCTCTCGTTTGGAACGTACATTTTTGTCTTTTGGTTATGTGGCGCATAATTAAACAATTTTTTTTCAATCCCTGAAATTTACGGAAAAAAAAATGGAATGGATATCCATCAGGTGATATCCATGCAGAGCATTAGAAAGATACTTCCATACACCAGAAGATTAATCTTGTATCTTCATGCACATATTTCAATTTTGTAATATGTTGATCATTCATTTTTCATATTATGATTTTGGTAAAATTCTTAATATAACCAATTCGAGTACCAATCTATGCGACATTTCTTAATATCTTCTTCGAAATGTTGTAGCATTCATTTATCTTTTGAAAAAATCTAGCTAATGTTATAGCATTTAGTTCTACAATTAAATGTAACCTATGTAAAAAAATTACAATTTTAAAAAATCAAATTAAAGAAATGATAAAAATAGCTTATTGAAATTTTGCAATAATTGGTTAATTATCACATTTTCCTCTTTCGAAAAAAAAAAATCATACTTTTCGATATTTCTCTGTTAAGTACATAATTACCACATATAAAAAAAATTATTTGATATATTTTTTGTCTAACTTTGGCATGTTTGTGATTTTAAAATGTGCAGAAATAAAGGGAAAAATGTAACTAAATTAAAGGGGGAGGGGGAGACAACCTTCGTCCTGAAAATGATCAATAATTTTTCCTCATACGCAAGTACATCACATATATTTAATCTTTGAAAAATTAACTTAATATCATATGACCATGTATATAAACGTCCACAAAATCTTACTTTCCCTGATTTTCAATCATCATTCTGAAAATTATTTCTCTTTTTGAAATCTCTAGATTTTAGGATAAAGGGAAAGATTTTATACGCAATAATATTCTGCTAAATGAATAAACCACAATTCAATGCTTTTCAAATTTATTATTTCCCCATTAGCACTGAAGAAAATGACATTTTTTTTTTTCCTAATTACGGGTTTTCCAACATAGAAGTTCTTCCATTTTTAAAACAATCCTCCAAGACTTTAATTTGACATGACTAATGCGAATGCGGAATTATCAGTGACAATTCTAAGTGCATTGTTTAAATTTCTTCAATTTCTGATTGCGTGATTTTGTTCAAGTATGTGTTTTTAAGATGGCTATCTCATATGAAAAGGACAACAGAATTCATATAATACAGTCAAATTATCATTTCAACTCCGACAGTTAGAGTCGAACATCTTTAATACTTAGGTAGTTTTTTTCTGTTTGTATAACGTATAATTACCAACCCGAGTATCGTGTTATGAAATCAGAGAACGCTGACTTTGATTTGAAGTGACTTCTGTTTTTTTTTTTTTTTTTTTTTTTGCAGTCTGTAATAACTGTTATCAAGCCAAATTCGGAATCTGCTTTTAAGGAAAACAAAGAGAAATTTATCATTGATGAAAGAGACTGGATTGATTGAATGTTTATTTTGATTATCGGCTAACAATAGATTTTAATCGAAGATTTCATTTTTGATAAGTGAGTGTCATTTTCGAAAATGTAGTTGCGACTTTTCAAAAATTTTGATATTTATTAGTAGGCGACATTTTTTAAAAATATATTTTTAAATGAATGGAAATTTATGCATTTTATAGTTTTTATCATTAAAAATAAATTGTTTAATCAATAAAAAGAATCGTATTTTTTTTCCTTGTGTGGATTATTTAGAAAATTGAGGAAATTTGATTAATTTGAAATTAAACGTTTTACATTAACAGCATTTTCATGCTTATCTGCTTTCATTTTTTAAAATGTGTCAGTTTGATAGAAATTTGAGTTTTCAGTCTGTATAGTATCATTATGAGGAATAAGAAATCGAAATTACCTCATAATTTTTGTTTGAATTTCATATATTTATAGTGTAAGTTTCGATACATAAAATTTAAAGAATCTAATAGTATTTATCTTTTTGAATAATCGAATTATTTTACTGGAAATTTGCATGAGTCGATGTGGTAAATTTTAAATATATTACGTATTTCAATTTAAGTTAAATTCACTATAATTGTCAACCATGTGATGCTCAAACCTTTGCAAGTTAAAAAACGATAACATTAAATCCTTCTGTTTATATGTTAGGTAAACAAAAAAACAAAAAAAAAAAAACCCTTAAGTTTAGCAATTTATTATGCTAACTTTCTGTTTTTAACAATGGATTCCATTCTTTTATTCTATCTTTGATTTTAATGTTAAAAGAATAGACGGAATACTTTTTAGTACTTTTTTATGTTTTAAAAATGTGGTACTAAATAAAAAAAATTGCCTGAAATATAATAAATAAGTACATTTTCTGTTTCATATTTATTTTTTTGTTTATGAAGGCAAAATAATCTAATCCCGATTGTGATATTCTTAGCACAGCATAAATTTAAATGAGCTGTTGTAATGTTATATTTAAGCAATAAAGTTATTAAATGGTGTAACTTCTGAAATTATATCAAAATTGTATAACTCAATATTTTTGAAGCTATTTCTTTTTTAAAAAAATTATTTTATACTCGTAAAAAGACTAATATAAGATAATTTAAAATAATTACGAATATTTTATAATCTTAATATTTCCGAAACGACTTCTTTTTTACGATACTTTGGTATTTACTTCTGGCACAAATAATAATTTCCTAAAACAGGATGGCACTTTGATTTTCAAAAAATTAATAACTAATTGTTCGAAAAATTATCTCCTGAAATTTATCAATAAAGTTAATTCTGTTTCATTATAGAGAAATAAATGTTTAAAATCTTCAAATCCTAATTGCAATGTTAATAGTACATTCTAATTTTGACCTTATTTATATTTACGCAACTTAAAATTATTGAGAAAATTAAGTTACTCAAATTGTAAAACTCGATAGTTCTGAAACGATATCTTCTTTTTTGGTCTTCCTTTTATGAAACAATATGGCACTTCCTCCTGCCACAAACAATAATTTCATAGACAGGAGACCTGCGAGGGCCGGGGCCGCATGCGGAATATCAATTTAGAGGCCGGATGCTTCCTTCGCTATGGTAGATGGATATCGCCTAATAAGATACTGTCACCGTCTATCATTACGGGAAAAAAACGCGCTATCTGCCAAATCTGCAGTAATGAGTACTGCATTTCTTTACACAGTTGTTTGTGGCCGCAAAATGACTGATGAGACAATTGCCTCGAAAACTGCTGCCCCGAGTGTATAGAGCGGTCCAAATAGAGCTGTTACAAACCTTGCTCTGTCAAAAAACTTTTGTTTTTTAAATCTTGAGCCTCTATTATCGTTTATTTAATAATAAATTAAAGAAAATCCTGTAACATGTGATACATTAATATTGATTTTAAAATTAAGCCTTAAAAAAATTCAGATTTTGAGTGAAATAGTATATCCTATGAAAGCTTCCAGTCATTTATTAATTGATGAAATAATTGCTTTATCGTCGCATATAATGACTATATTTCTTTTTAAGCATAATATTTTCTCTTTATTACATACATTATTTCATGCATTTGTTACTTCCTATTTCTTGGAATGATTAAGAATAAAATCCCAATTTTTCTGGATTTCTTTATGAAATAAATGCAATATATTCAAGTGTATATGGAGGTTTTTAACATAGGAATCTGTACAAAGATAATGACAATTGATTAATACAGGCATAAAAATCATCGGATATTTTATATAACTAGTGAATTACATTACATAGCAATGAACAAACTAAATATCTTAAATTTTATCATGCTTAGAAAACGCTACTATTACATTTAAAAAACCTTATTTTGATTGCAAAATATTTTAAACATACCAAGGAACTATTTATGAACGGTATTTACATTTATTGAAATGGAATGCCTAATTGACTTTGTTTGTATGATACTATATATATGTATATATATATATATATATATATATATATATACCTTAGTGTGTATATATTATACATATTTTGGCTATTTAATTTTTAAAATAATGGGCACTTTAATTAAATGCATTTTGTCATTTTTGTCACATCAAACTATTTTATTGAAACATAAGTGTATAATAGCACCTTTTCTTTTCCAAAATTATTTGTATAGTTTCTCATTCAGTTTGCACTTTCTTTGTACTTAATATTTAAAGTATTCTAAGACTCGGCTTTTGACTGACATTTGATCAGCCCTATTATCTACCCTTGTCGATTTTTGGGGACTACACCCCCTCTTTGCAAACTTTTCCATTGTCGCTTGTTAGGCTGAGTCACGTGACCGTCGATGGACCGTATCCGATGCTGAGATGGCGCTTTTGTTAACACAGAGAAATCCGCTGGACCATGACTTCAGGCATGAAAAATTAGCTCCAAACGAAAGCGGGGTGTAAATTTAATTCATTTGAATTAGCTAACCCCATCCAACGCTAGTTCCCACCCCCTCATTTGTTTAGTTCTTTTCGTTCCCTCAACATATTTATTAGTTGGCTAAAACATATTTATTAGTTATTTAGCAATTCGTATTCAAGTTAGTAGTTGCTACTTATTTTAACTGTATTTACTTATTCAAATAGATTAAAAACATTTGTAATCGTAAAATGAAATGTCCAGTATTTTCATACAAATTGCAGTTTCAAAATATGTCACTTTAGAAAACACAGTTTATAAATTTGTTCAGGTGATACTATGATGTTTTCAAGTTCAGCTGGCAATTTTAAATGATTAAATATCTTAACTGAATTGAAATTATATGGAAAAGTTTTGATTGAGCAGAAATATTCAGTATACTCTTGTGAAGCCCTTTACTCACTACAACTTCTATTTTTTTATTTATTTGTTTATTTATTTTCGTTGCTGTTGTTTCGCTGGTGTCTACTTTTCATGTCAGAGTTATTGTTTCAAACGGCAGAAAGAAACTGTTTAGTTGGAAGGAAAATATGATGGTGATCGAGAGAAATATTTTTAAACTAAGGCCTTGCAAGATTCAAGCCGCCGTTTCTTGTAGAATCATCATGAAATTTATAATGCTATGGTAATGAAACATCATTTAATTGATTACTTTTTATTTTTTCCTGATATTTGAAATAACGCTAATCGTTAAAAAGTAATATTATATGCAGATCTTTATATTAGATATCATTTGTTACTTTAAGCAGGAATACTATATAAGTGAAGATAGTATGTTACATCATTGCCATTAAGCCAGATTGTTAAATAGGAACATGAAGCATTTGCCTAGGGCTTTTAAAACTTTAAGCATTTCCGAGCTTTTGAAAAATTCTTTTGCGATATTGTGAAATTTATTTAATTTTGTGGTTCCATTATCTATGAAGGCTTACTTATTCAAACTAAGATAAGATATTGTTTAAATTATTTTTGGAAATTTTTTTCCTAGTATCATTGTTAATTACTTTGCAAGTTTTATTTAATGTATAAAAAAAAGTAAAGCTTTTTAATCTTAAAAAAATACCATGAAATATAACCTCTATAAATAGATATTGGTTGTATTAAGAAAATTTCGCCCTTTTGTTATTTTATTTAAATTTATTTTTAAACTTTTTAAATAAAATATTTGTATTGTTTTTAAATGCTAGATATAAAAATAAATATCATAGAAAATCATTTGCAACTAAGAGTTCTGCTATTTCAGTAGATCAAAATTTGTTACTTAAGGTTATTATTCTAAAGGATAAAATAAAATCGATTAAAAATATTAGATTCGAAACATTTGGTGCTGAAGAGGGTCATCGATATTTGAATTACCTAAGGATTTCCAGATGGTTTAATCCTATCTTGCTAGTCATCCTATACGTCGAAACTGAAGATTCCTGGAGGGGGGGGGTGCCGATATATCTATGGTCTTTTCCAACAGTACATACAATATTAAATGAATTTTAAAAATAATTGTTTATAATAGAAAAAAAACTCATTTTTTAAAATCATAGGATAAAATATATATGTCTTCAGATGAGCTAGTTAAACTGTTTTAACTAACTTATTTCGGTCAAAGGTGTCAAAAATCTGACTTCCCCTTCACACAAGCAGCGGAAACCTCTTCCCATGTCTATTCAATTTCCAATATGTACATTGTTGTGTTGCCTCCTCATCTCTGCATGGGGTTGGAAAATGAAAGGGGAGGATCCCTGGGGGACCATAAGAGGGGGTGCCCCCTCTTGATCTGACAGAAGTGATACATTGTGGATCGGATGAAGGACAGGAAGGTTAAATGATGTGGGACTGGACTAATGCTTTTCCGTAAATGGAACATTTGTTAAATCGCTACGGATTATATCAAGTACCGTGTAATTGTGTGTTTGGGTATACGATCGGAATAGAAGAGGGGGAACTGTTCCTGCAAAGATTGCTTGGAAACTGTCGTTTACCGTTACATTTTACTAAGTTTAAGGACGGATCGTTTTAAGTTTTTAAGAAATAAAATCTATGGTTAGTGATTTTAGAAATTTTGATTATTTTATTGGACAGACTTTGTGTTATAAATATCAAGGAATCACAATATTATAATTATTTGTCCAAGATAAATATTTAAGAAAAGCAATAAAACATGCCATGTCTGCCTGTCTTATTTGCCCTTTAGTCTTTTTTTATATATGAATATCTCAATTGTTACATCATTAGTATTAAGATAAAGCTAGCTGCATTTTCACTTTGTTATTTTAGTAAAGACCTTATTAGCAATATGAATCTAAAATTACTTCAAAAGTAAGCCCCCTGCATTAGATATCAGTACTATCCAAACGATAGCTCGTTTGTACCATAATATATATCAATAACAAAGAAACAGCTTTGTAAAACCTAAGCACTGTTTTTCAAAAGTTCAGAATGCGCAGTGTGTGCATGGAAATTATTAACTATAGTTATATTAATATTTTATCACATACTTAAATTATTTCGTAGTGACCTTTTTTGTAATTACACTTGAAGTGGCTAAAGCATAAAAATATTATTCTTGTTTCAAGGGGGTAAAAAACCCGAATGTCTATTTAACCAATATATAACAAAAACTTATTTTAAATAGTTTCACCATAATAACTTCGTAAAACTAACGCTGTTTCAAAAATTTAGAAAGCACAGGATATAAATGGTAGTGATTGACTGTGATTAAATTAATATTTTATTAAATGCTTATCATTTTTGTAGTTTTATTTGAACTGGCTAATACATAAATGAAGTCTGATTCATGAAGTCTATACAACCAATATAAAAACTTATTTTAAGTAAGTGAACCGTTACAAGAACTTCGTAAACCCAACGAACTCTATTTCAAAAGTTCATTGAACACATCAAACAAATAGAAATAATTAACTCTAATTTTATTAATATTTTAATGTATATTCATATTTGATGTCAACATTTTTGCTGTTATACTTGAAGCGGCTATAGTGTAAAAAGAGTCTTATTTCATGAAAAAACTTGGTCTTTACAGTCAATATAGAAAAAAATCTTATTTAAAATATGTATATAGAAAGAGATCTGAACATTCAGTATCTTTCTAAAACAACTCGCGTGAATTTAAATTTAGAATTATGCCTAAAGATATGGCGTGTTTCGAAATTGGCCAAGATTTATTGCACAGGGAAGACTTTTTCTCTGCCAACTGAACTAAGATTAATGAGGCATGACTATCATGAAACAGATACAAGCTATGCTTTAATCTGAGAAAATCGCACTTGAAACATTCTTAATACTACTTTCGAACTTTAAAAAACCGATAGCCCGTGTTTCTAGTAGGAAATCTTCCCCACAGCGTACTGAATTGGATCTGGATACATAGTAAATGTTTCTTGCTTGACTGCATCAGGTGAAGCGTGTATTTGTGATAATAAGCTGTCAATGTTTCATTGTGCGTCAAATGTATTTGTCCATGAATAAGGGTGTTGCTTCATTAGAATCTAATGGCTAAGAACAGATATGGAATGCCAAAAATCTGTTGTTTACAATTCGTGCCAAACAAAATAATTGAAATTCTGATTTTGTAGTCAGCTGACGTTTGAAATAAATTGATCAGAATGACAGATAATAGCAGAATTTAACTGGCTGCAGACAACTCTTTCCAAACAAGAGAAATTCTGATTTAACGATAAGTTGACTATAAAAGTAGATTGTTTAATATTGCTCAAAGTGGCAAAATTTAATTGATTGCAGTTTATTGTTCTAAACTTCTTTTAGTTATTTTTATATATTAAAAAAGATATGGAAAATTTAAATTATTTTTGTCAATCAATGTAATTTTTAATTTTATCAACCAGTGTGTTTATCAATAATTTTCAGTATCCATGATTACTGAAAATTATTTTATTTATATTTTAATATTTGATGATATCAAGTGTTAATTCTTAGAAAAATAATGATTAAATTTAGAAAAATAGAAACTAAACTGTTTTCATAGACTATTTTTAATAGTTTTTTACTCAATTATTTAGAGTAGTCATTCAAAAATGTACTTCTAAGTGCAGAAGTTGGAATATATGCACCATTTGGTAAGTGGGAAAAAGTAATATTACAAGTAAAAAAGTAACGTATTTAAGATGACAAAAAAAAATTCTCGTGAATTTAAATTTGGAATTCTACTTCAATATTTGGAATGCTTCAAATCTGTCACATAATGTAGAGTACTCCTCCGAGGATCATTTCTAAAAAGAATTGTTATTGAAGATACAGAAATTGCAATAGATATGTAGATATAAGAATTCTCATTGCACAAGTCGGGATATATACACTACAAAAATGGGAAAAAGTAACATATTTCAGATGACACACACACAAAAAAACACCATGTATTAGAAGTTTGCCCACAATTTAAAATGTTTCCATCTGGCTCGATATATCTATCACGTGTGGGAAAATTTCCTTTATGAATTATTTCGGAATACTTATTATGATATAGGAATTACAATAGATATGTAGATACAGGAACTCTCATTGCACAAGTTCAGATGTATGCACCATTTGATAAGTAGGAAAAGGTAATACCACCAGAAAAAAAGTAACATATTTAAGATGACAAAAATTCGCATGAATTTAAAAGGGAGCTAGCTAAAAAGTAGAAAGTTTCAAATTGGCGAGAATATTTCTCATGACGTAAAGTATTTATCTGCAAATTATTCCTAAATAGAGTTATTATTGTAAATAATGTAATTATGCAATAATATATTGATAAAACCCCTGACTAAATTCCTATTTAATTAGAACTATAATGTGTTAAGAAAATAGTTAGTCATAAAAGACACTAGACTATAACTATTTTAGACTACAGTGATGCTAAAAAAAGCTATAGTCATGATAAACTAAGAAAATAGCTATAATCATGATGACCGTTAGATCCTTTAATTTCCATGACAAAAAGAGTTCTAGTTTCAACCCGTTAACATGATGAATATTTGCAACTGTGCTAAAAGGCTGTGCATTTGTCGAATCCCTGCCTTGCACTTTCAATTGTCCTCTAATAGGACAGGTGTAGCAACCAGCGAGGCTTTCTCCGAATGATCTGTTTCTTATGAATGCTGAAAGGGATTCTGCGGCCATATATTGTGTCAAGCGCTGGGCCCGATTGTCACAGGGGCAGAGCCTGACGACAGGACGACATACCGTGACCGTACTACCAAACAGCTTTGCGTGCCAGCACTGATGAAATATGTCTACGTCTCGTAGCCGATGACGCCCTCCCCACTCGCACTTCATACTTTTCATTTATTTATTTGTTTTATTATTATCTTTTACTTATTATTATTTTTTATTTATTCAGCTCTGCAGTGTAGAGTTATTATTCCAGACGGCAGAGGCATTTGCTTGTTCTTTTGTGTTAGGAAAAGGACGCGTTTTTTTTTTCTTCTTTTTTTAAAATTTCTGTAATTAAAGGTACAAGAACGAAGAGGGGGGGGATTGCGGCGTTTGACTTCGGCTTCTTTTAGTTTCTAACTGCCCCCCCCCCCTTCATTCTGAAAGTCTATGTAATGATGTATGTGCTTTATCACACCAGTCAGGTCATTTGCTCGAAAAATATTCTGTAAATTTGTTCTTTTATATGCATTTAATCATCACACATACATGAAAGCTTTAATGTAATAAAACTCTTCATTTTATAATTTAGTCATTTATTTAAAAAAATAAATAAAATCTTACTGGTGATATTAATATACTTCATAATTAATATATAAGAATATGCGTCTTTTCATGATTCTCCTTCTTAGCGAATAAAGCAGAAAGAAAATAATAATTAATAATTTATGGTTTCAGTTTATATACATAATGTTTTAAACTGATTTTTAAGAGAAATTATTAATTTCATTTAACAAATAACCATCAATTTAAAACTGATGTGGCATGCTTTTAAATCTCAAGTATTGAAAAGTTCAATATACAATATACCTTTTAAAAATTTCTCCAAGGTAAATAATTTGGATAATTTTCTAAGTTAAATAGTAAAAGATGTGATTATTATAGATATGTATTCTTAATTGATATTTTTTTCTATGCTTTAATATTCCAACAACATTCTTTGCTACATTTGTCAAATAAATTCTCTTTAACAAACAAGTATTTTCCTTAGCAAATACCATTATAAAAATTTTTAAAATTAAGTTTTGAAACGAGAAAATAACTTAAAACTTATATTTTTTTAAAAATATTTGTTTTTAATGGATCATTTAAATTTTAATATATGCTTGCTAAAAAAAAGGAAAAGAAATCCATTATATTTTTTACAGTATGCATTTAATTCCCATATTCGATTAGAAATGTTTCAAATTTATATTCTTTATAACGAACAATTCAATAAATCCTTGCAGTGAACTTTTCATCTGAAATAGCTTCCTATTGGCTGACAGTTTCGAATACTATAATGATTTCTTTCATTCCTTTTGCAGAAAAAGTACCAAGAGACTGTAACTATCCATCAGCAACTTCGTTACTTGTTTTGACGATCATAAACCGCTTTCGTGTTAGTTTCTTAATACGGTGAAAGCAGTTGTCGAATTTCGAACCACGGTACACAGATGTCACGAAAAACGAGTGAAAATAATAAGAACCGGCTATTTGCTACGTGAGCTTTGCGCCAAAGTTATAAAAAATGTCTCTTATATGAGTAAATGTTTGAAAGCGAAAATACATTTTTAAAAAAACTAGAAAGGGAGGAGGGAAAAAACTCCAATTCAATGTATCTCTTTCTAAAATCTCGTCAGACTGAAACCTGTCAATGAGACAGACTGTTGGTATATGATGTCTCTCAGCAGTTATCGTGGTTCGTGCTTATATGTCTTATATCCCTGATACCTGAAATATAACGTCTCTGGTGGTCGTATAAACAAGCATTTACCGAAAAGCATCTCTCCTCCGCCAGTAAATGCTTTTAAGGTATTTCTGGTCACTTCAGTTTCTAGAGATTTTTTTCCTTCCAAGAAGGGTGGTGGTGGTGAGGTATTCGTTAACGGTTTGAAGAAATTCTCTCCTAAGCTCTCCTCTTTCTGACACATCCCTCTTTATGGGAGTTGAGCTGTCCACTGCTTCTTGGATGCTTTTGGGAATATTGTTTTCGAAAAGTTTTGGCATTTTATTTGTTCCATGGATGCCCACCTCTTCTGGCCAATTTCTAAGTGGACGTCATATATTCCAGCAAAAGAAATGAGTAATTCTTTTTAGCTGTTTCAGGATTGCGTTGATGTTAGGTGTTGAAAGATTGAATGCAATTTCGTGTGTTGTTCGAACAAACTCAGAAATTATCTTTATTTTCGCATCTCAATTTATTTGAAACTGATTTATTGCGATGCACTGGAATTCTAGTTTTTCATGACATTAACACCTTGACTGCCGCATTGAATTTCTTACGATGTAATTTAAATGGGCGATCCAATCAATGGTGATCTCCACGGCAGTCAAGATATTCTAAATATCATGTCAATGATGGAATTATCTCATGTATTGGCATCTCAATTTATTTGAAGCTAATTCTAATAATGGATGCAATGGAATTTTAATTTTTTATGACGTTGACACATTGATTGCTGCACTGAATTTCTTGTTATGTAATTTAAACGTCCACTGGTCACCAATAATCCTCACGACAGTCAAGGTGTTTACCATACAGAATTTAACATTTCTGCTTAAAAATAAGTTTTAATTACAAAGTAAAAATTACATAAGTATATATTTAAATTTATATAAGTAAAAATACATAAATATCAATTTAAATAAGTAAAAATTACATAAATATCGATTTAAATAAGTAAAAATTACATAAATATCCCATTTTTGCTACGTCATTTTGAGCGTGTGGTGATCGGTTATGTGTGTTTTTTAAATTTAAGATGAATATTGTAGCTGAGATTTGAAGCTGATATTTATTTTTATAAAAAATGTTATCAAAAAGGAAAATTAAATAATTCCTACCTTATGTTACATCTTCTTTTCAAGAAATTTGCTTATTTGGAAAGAAGTCCAACAGCTACAATTATCAAAAATCTTATGAACGGTTATTGCATGTGATGATGTTGGTATGAGTAGAATTAAATATGCATTTACATTCTTCTAAAGTTCACAGTGTCGATGCACAACAGTATTACATATTTATTTATTTTTAAATGAAAATCCAGATGACAAGATTGTATTCTGGTAATTTTTAGCCTGGTCAACTATGTTCGTAAGATTAGAGCAAGCTGCTCTATATCTTCTGACTCTTTTCAGTGTTTCAGAGAATACTTTGTTTTCAAAGGACGACCTCATCCATTCAACTTGTAACGCACACTTTGAATATTGATTATGTTAGTGCTTCATGCCCCAGTGGTAGATCTTTCACTAAAGTCATCAACACCTGGCATATCCAGATCAGCAAACAAGGAATGTAATTTTCATCGCTCATCTTTTCCATTGCCGTCCCATTAATATATATATATATATGTGTGTGTGTGTAAAAGCAAGAGGTAAAAAATGAGGAGGGGAAAAGTAAGACCTTTTGAAAATGAATTGCCGAATTCGCAGAGTTAGTTACATTTCTCGCCTTAGGGTTTGGTTTTGCTACTGCTAAAAGACACCTTGTTAACCGGTTTTCTGAATTGAATGTTCTTGTTTTGGCCCTTTTCCCCTGCAAATATTATTTTTCTTACACTTTTTTTTTGCTGTTTTTATATTTATGTATTGCTTTTTTTTTTAATACTTTCCTACTGAAAACTGATATTATATTAATTTATACCTTTTTAGATAAAGTCGGTGAAAGAGCTTTGCAACTTTGTTAACGACAATTTTTTTCATTAATGAACTCATTAATTCTTTGGGATTTTTATTAAATATTCTTTTACTGGTGGTTTTTAGTTTCCTCCTTACTTTTGCACTGTATAAACAACAAGTTTGAAGTTGTATAAATTAAGAAATTCATGAACGGAAATGCAAGGCCTAGTGAAGGCAAATACTCTTAAATATTGTTAAATATCATGTCTCAGAAAAGGGGAAAAATCAGGCCTCCATAAAAGAAATTGCAACTGGAATTTCCCTTTTATATTAGTTTGAAGATAAAATAAGTATAATATTGAACTTACATGGAATTCTCTAGACATATCTTATTAATAATATACAGCAAGTATATTATTAATATTCATTTATATTATCTTGACAAAAATCGAAATTATGCCATCATATTTTATTGAGAAAGAAAGATGTTAAATTTTCTAATATCTGTCTCTTAATCTAGCCTTTCATTCCTGATCATGGACATTACCTTAGACAGAGCCAATGAATATACTTATTTTCCTATTTATCTATTTTTTATTCATTTAACTATTTTCTTTTATTTATTTATGTTTTTCTCCTTGCTTTAATTTTTTAAAAAAAATTTCGGTTTCAAAGTTTGAAACTGCTGATTTTTGGTAAATTTTATTATTTACTAATTCTGTTTTAATTGGCAAATTAATCGTGATATTGTTACTGTAAAATATTATGTAACCTTTTTTGCCTGATACATTTAGACCTTCTCCACTTTTTATGCTTGCTTCATTATTATTTTTTGTACTAACTTTTTATTTTTATTTTCATTGGCTGTCTTTAGCTCTTTTGCATTTGGTGCAAATGAAATGAGTAGCTAGTCCTTTGAAAAACTATTTAAATTGTATTTTTAAAATTTTATGATTGGTGTAACGCCCCTTTTGGCACTCAATCATCACCAGAACTTATCTTTTTATCTCGCGTTATTCTTATAGTAGCACTCTGTTGCGCCGTGCTCTTTCAGAATATTACTAAGTTTATTCTTCTGAATATCATAATACACTCCATATTTAACCCATCAACGAAAATATCTGCCCATTAAACCTGTGGCAAAGACTTAGACAAGCTTTTTCTCTTACAGTGAGAGCCCTTCAACCCCTTTCAGAGCTCTGGCCCCTCAACACTTGAAAGCAGGCATGTTGACCCTCTTCAGTTAGAAGTGTGACAGCGCCAACATAAGAACATAGGCGCGTGACCACAAAACTCTTTACAGGAGAGGTTCCACACCCCTCTCTATCAGGTTGGTCCCCAAAAGTCCCCTTATCAAGGGCAGTCGGTGTCGTGTCGCAGATCGCGCCCTCCCACGTCGGGTGCCCCCAGATTCTTTTCCTGCACAAGATAGTGAGGAAAGTTATACTCGGGTATCGGCCCTGCCTGGTGCCAAACATCTGAAGTGGCCACAGAAAAGGCTGCACCATCCCCAAAAGTCTGCACTTTTAACTCTGTTGCAGAAAGTGCCTCAGTGCTGCTACGCAGTTTGCTTATCTTTAGTATAATGCATTTATTGTGTATTAAACAAGAGAAGCATTTCAGAATTGACATCGCAGGTTAAAATATGCTTACTATTATTGTGCAATATTCTTACTGATTTTAAAAATTAGTGTCGTATTTACCACAGCAACGAGACATCTAAATATGTCCAGATGCCAAGAGTTGTTTTTATCATATCTTTAAAAAACAGGGATGAGTGCGTGAAGTTGATAATGACTAAGATATTTTTATATCATGGATTTTTCAGAATTGTTTCAGCTATATAGAAAAGTCAGATATAGGCCATTTTTTATGCAGTGAGGATATTGTAAGGGCATTAAGAGCAGCATCTAAACTTTTTTAAATGTAAAACAACGACCAAATAAATTTGTTTTAAAAAATAATTTCAAAATTTAATACATATTTTTAGAACGAATTATTTTCGCGTTGAATAGAAATATTTTTACTATTTAAGTGATATTACTACAAATAAAGCTAATTTCAGATAGTCATCACTTTTGGTGCAACCATTAACTCTTAACGGTTTTATGTCTACTCTCAGCTATCAAAGCATTTTCACCATTTAGGTCGTATATCTGCTGCCAGCTACCACAGTAAAGAAACATGCTAAACTTGTATTGCATTCGTCGTATATTAATCTCCATTTAGGATATATCAGTTTACATTGTACATGAAGGCACAGAAAGGGCTAAGGAACTGTTTTATGAACTAATATGGGGCCTTTTCCTCTTTGTGGCAATGAAACCTAATATCAATAGAACCGCTTTTGACTCGTCAGGATTTCTAGTCCTGTAATTAATAGATAATTAGTCATGTAATAGACATAAAACTTATGTTTATGAGCGTCCCTGTCCACATTCTTCGTGCCAACTTCAAAAAATTTGCGAGCAAATGTACATTTCGGCATTAAAGCTCTTGAGGACAAAGTTTATCGCGCAATTACCACACTTCTTTCCTCTCTCTCCATCTCTACACAGTAGCTGATTAATTACCAGCAAATTTTCTCACGCAGCTACTGCAGGCAACTGTTAAGAAAAGGAACCTTTTCGGCGCCAAGCTCGCGCGATACCGAGAGCTCCACTCTGTCGATACCGAGCTCGGTCGGACATTAGGGGTTGGGCAGATAGCTCTTCCCGTCGGGTTATCAGTATAATGGGGGCGTCCACAACTTTGGGAGCTAATAAAGCACTTTAAATGGAGGACGACGTGCGCAGAGCCCGGGCCTACTTTGGTCGGCCATTTCCACTGACGATAGTGGAATTCGGTAAGTAGAGTTCTGGACATGGCACTATCTACAGTGGGCTCTCATCGTTTGGAACAATGGAAGCTGGGGAAAGAGGGGCTGGCACCAAAATAAAAAAAAAGGTTTCTCAATAGCTGAAGAAAATTTTATTTTAAATAGGCAGTTAGTTCAGTGTAGTTTAACTTTCATTATAACTTTCTGAAAATAAACCATTCACTATTATCGTTGTTATAGGGAGATGAATCTTTATTCAAAATAATTCCTAATCAGAGTGCTGTTTTCAATTTCAAACATTTTTAGTCATTGTTCTGTTTTTTTATGATTCTCATTTTTGGTTTTTTACACATTTGGAATTGGTAGATATTCCATATTTCGATTTTAATATAAATCAATACAAATGTTTTAAATTTATGAGTGTATCGCAACTTAGCCAAAGATAGCTTCTGTGCATAAAGCATAAACAATTTCAACTCTTATTTAAATTCTATTTTATTAAATAAACATTTCAAATATTTCAAAAAAAAATGACCCTTGCATAATTGTTTTGTTACATAATTTTTTTTTGTCTTAGTTGGTTAATTCTTGTATTTAAGTATATAGATCTCATGTTATGTGTGTTAAACCTCATGCTTGGCGCGATATAGCCGAGCATGGCGTGTGCACCAACAAACTCGAACCACCAAGGCAAACAATAATCAAATTTACATCCCCGATTACAAGAAAAAAATCTGTTAAATTTTTATATAATAAAATTTTACAGTTAAATGAAGAGCTGGCACATTTCAATTAGAATGGGATTAAAGAAATGGCTGTTTATGACAATATAGGAAACAATTTAGGCTCCTGTGAAGCTTGAACATTTTTTAAAAATTTCCCATGAAAGTCAATTATTTAGTTTTTAGACACTGTATAGAGTCATCTAAAAAGAATTATTTGTTGAATACTTTAAAAAAAAGATGCACTGGTTTCGTTGGCCTTTTAAATAGAAATAAAAAATTACAAAATATTTTGAATTTATGATTTTATTACAAGACCAATTTAATTTTATACAGAAGGTCAAAGATGGTAAATTTCAGTCACAAATGACAAGAAAGTGCAAATGAAAGGTAAAACAGTGCATCGCAAATACAAACAATGCTCATTTATACTATAAAGAAACCATATGGATGGTTAATGAAGATATAGTGGATGGCAATAAGCGTCATCCTATGAAGATAAATACTCGTGATCTGCCTATTTAAGCATAAGTTGGCATTTAAAATAATTCATTACACGCATCGCTGTATGTTTTAAAAAGAGTTATTTATTTGAAAATAAGCGACAAATGGTTGTAATCACTCAGTCAAGTACGTAACAAATTCTCTCAGGGTAGCCGCGAAGGAAATGGCATTGACCGAGTGTGCAATGGTGTGCATTGTCGGAATTCATGCGTTGAATCAAGTTTATTTCGACAAAACATCCTGAAAATCAGGCAGACGAAACACATTCAGCTGTAAACTGATAGATGCGACAGGATTGGCGACAAAAGATATCCGCGAATCACTTTCCCCGCAGACACGGTTCTTTTTTTTTTATTCTTGTAACATAATTTGCCCAGCAGCTATCCAGCCATTTTTTCCGTTTTCTTTTTAACTCAAACATTCTTTTTAAAGATAGAAGATTAATTGAACTAAACCTCTCGTCATGATTGAATAACGTCTGGAGAACATAGACAGTTCAATTGGAATGAAAATTTAAATTCCTGACTTCTGATTCTGAAATCAATTTCCCAGTCTATATTGCTTGAAGGTATACTCACTAGAAATGACTTCCAATACCGAATTTCATTGAATGAGGATACAAACAATTTAATGCATTGATATTTTCAATGATATTATGTGTAATGGTATAGTCTTTTGTGGTTTTAATTACAATCTTTAATGTCAATATATCTATGACGATTTTGTACGATTGCTAAGTCGTTCAGTCTCTTATAAAATTACGTTTTTGAATATCTCATAATCAATATAGTATAGCAACATTGAAAAGATATAATGATTTCATTATTTTTGAATGCTAATGATCGAATTTTTTTAATTAGCCTTACATTTAAAATCGAATTTTGAACTCAGGATAATTTTGAAAAAAAATTTCAATTGAATTTGCAACCATTACAAGAGTTATAGCTCTTTCCAATTGTATGATTGGTTATTTGATGATGTTAATGTATATCTGTAATAAATATTAACTCTCCGAAAATAATTGAAGAAAAAATCTCTGCTATATATATACAATAATATAAATATTGCTAAATCTCTGTTTTATCAAATTAAAAAAATACTCATAATATTTATTTAAAAAATTTATCTCAATTATGATATTTATCATTGATATACTTTTTAGGGTGTTTTGGGTTTATTAAGATAAATATAATGAAAATATTATTTTAAACATAATCAGTCATTAATTTATTTAAATAAGAAGGTATCTATCTTAGTTTACATTGCTTTTTAAAACATATAAAAACTTAATTATTTTTATGGCATGTCAGTTTAAGAGATGAAAATAATAAATTAAAATCCAAGCCAGCGAGATTGGTCTCCCAAAATCTTTCTAACATACATTCTAATTTATGCGCTATTCTAGAGAACCTCTTGCGTAGTATGGGCGTTCAAATATTTAGCATTTTTACTGAATTTATTCTTGTTATTATTTGGGCGTAGTTTGGCAAGTAATCCCTGGAATGCATTAACAGTATCCAAAAATAGAATTTCTGTTTTAGACACGTTTTTCTCAATCAATTGAAACAAAAGTTTAACACAAAACTGCATTTATAATCACAAAATCACATATCAATTTTGATATATTCAAGTCATTGTATTTTTGAATTATCGCTTTTACATGTGTCTGAAAGTGCAAATCCATAGATAATCAACCCGTAGATTTGACTCAAGCTTCGACGGGCTTCTATACTATAGATAATACTTCTGTTTACCTAATTTTATCTATCTGGCCCTCTTCGTTTTGTAATTATCGTGTTAATTTGTGTTTAACAGCCTGACAGACAGAGTTACTCTGAAAAGATTTTGTACAAAATTTGAAAGAAATCTAAAAATCTGGTTTATAAAGACCGCATGCCAAATTCCAACCTTCTAGCGCAGAGCGTTTTTGAGTTATCTTTGTGAGACAGGCAGATGGTCATTTCCCCAAAATGTGGTTTTCGAACTCTGGGATATTCATCAAAATTTCGAGTTCAAAAATTTAAACTTATACCATAGATTCTCTATACATGTATAAGAGAAAGTAAAAAAGTTGAAACTTGTAAAAAAATCTGATTAATTTGCTAGTAAAAATGCAAAAATTTATATTTGAATGAAAGTTATCAATTGCAGTAACAATTACTTTCTTGAACATTTCAAACATATTGGCAGAAGTTTGTATCGTTCCCCTCAAATACGTCCTTGAAATGAACCATTTCGTTAATGTACGCCAACGGACTTTTAAAAAAGTGTAAAAAGAAAAAGCCATCTTTTTCTTCCATGATGGACCCAAATAGGGGTCACCACATGCAGACATCTTATCCAGCTCTCTAATTGACGCCAAGACTTCACACGTTTTAGTGCTCCCAACTGTTTTGATCAGAACTGCTGTAAGCACTGAAATGAGATAAAGATATATAACTAAGCTTTAATGTAAGTAAATGGAAGAAGTCGCCCTTTTTTATTGTTTTGTTTTTGCGTCCTCTTTCTGATTCATGGGCTGTAGTTGTCAGTGAAGTGGCCCGAAGACTAAATGTGCTAAAAAATACTTGGCGTATTATTTGGCGATAATTTGAGAAGTATAATTATTTTTAACCTTATCCTTTTTGCTGGAATTTGTCATATCTTTTTTTAATAGCTTTTAAAGATATTGATATTTTTAATAACTAAATTATTTACTTTACATCAGATACAACGAATATGGATTGATATTGAAGTTTACAATTATTATTAAGCTATTTTGTTTGAGATGCTTTCGTTACATATGAATTTAGTGAGATCTAATTCTTCAATGTTGAATGCATACTCCCGATATCCCCAAACATATCCCCTTGCTTTTTCTAAATTAAAATGGTCTTTTAAATTCTCGAAAAGAATTTAAGATTACTATACAACTACTTAATTGCCATATTTTGAGAATAAAGTCATTTTTCTGTTGTAAAAATACTGATTACGATTAATTAAATAGATTTGATGCAAACCTATTGTCAGCTTCTTAGCAAATTTTTTGTCAGAAAAATTTCATTTATAAATAGGTAGTAAGAGTACTTGCAAGTGAAAAAAATTACTGCTCCTCTATTTAACAAAATTCTAAACGTTTCTTACTCACCGTGTTATTTCTATAATATGCCACGCCCGCCCACCCACACGCACACACACACAGCCTTGACTTAGAAATTAAAGAATCTGTTTGACATAATTGAAAAATATTCAATGAAAAGTTGTTGATTAACAAGTTTGAGTGAAATATTTAAATGCAGATAATTTCTTGATATAAAATGCTTAAAAACCATTGAAACAATTAAAATCAATCAATTTGTTTTGGCTTATTAAATTAATAAATTTAAAAACATTTATAATATCTAGTGTGTTATGTAAGAAATATTTCCTTCTTTTTTTAATGTTCCTAATCAATGGTAGATTTCCAATTAGGTGTAATTAGCAGTTGCTAGGTTGCTGGCAAATGATTTTCTTAATTATTAAATGAATGCTTTTTTTTTGTAGATTCTGCGAGTTACGAAATATAAAGATGACAATAACATTGTATCATGCATAATCAGTCAGTTTTCTTATAAATTTCATATTATTCTTTTAATTATTTGAATATTTAAAAATATTTGAAATCGTAAATCATTTTCTTCATATTTCATCTGATACTATTTTATTTCATAAAATAATAAAATAAAAATATAGCTTAAAATGAAATAACTGTTGAAATTGCATTAAAATACGAAAAATAAATAAACCGTTTATTAAAGAAGAGCTTCATTATGTACACTGCCTAAAACCGCGAAATATTTACTCGGGTCAGTGGCAATCAAAGTTAATCTTCAATTGACATAATTTTTGATGAATTAAATTATTAATAAAGGAATCAAAGAAGCCTTAATTCGTCCAATATATTTGTCATTTGGATATTTAAAAATATCCAAAGTCCTTATTAATACCAATGCGTACACACTTAGATACTGGAAGATCTAGAGTCTTAAGAAATAAATAAAAAGCAAATTTTAAAAAAGAGACTTAAAATAAAATTATGAATTTATTGTATTAAATTTTATAATTTATTACAAAAAATATGTTTAATATTTTAACTGAAAATAAAACATATGTTAAAGCAGCATTAAGATGGAAATTAAATTGATCATTTAGTAAAAGGAGGGCCTCTTAATGAGCACTTTCTAATGACATGAAATAATTTTTGGTTGATTAAATTATTGATAAAGAAATGTAAGGTTATTTTCTTATATATTAAGTAGCAAACACTTCCCATTTACTCATATGTGTAGATATATTTCTAATCCTAACTCGATCTATTGAAGACTGGCCACACAGACAACCCGGAATTCCGTTGTAGCGGTAAGCAGCATTCCCCCTGGGATCTTTCCTCGACTTCTTATTTAGTGGCTTTTAATCGCTGGCGTTGAACAATCAACTAAAAAGCGACTTTAAGAGCCATCCAGACAGACGTGAGTGTTTACACAGTTCGGGACTTTTTATCAGTTCCACGGCGACGCCAAGATCCCAGTGTTTGGGCAAGCATGCGTCTCTACGTCTCGCGTCCCCACAATATTGAAGGAAGCGTCAGCAGTGTTGTTAAGTGATAACGATTATTGGCCTCCCTCAATTTAAGTAGGTATCGAGTTCCGAAGCTTTTTTTTCGTTCCTTTCCTCTTTGCCGTGCCATTATTTCACCATCTTGTTTGTTCAATGGTGATTCTCAGGCGCCTTCTTGCTTTTGTTTGATTTCGATGGTGATATGTTTTTGTTTGCTGCTTCCTCTGACTTCTGGATTTGGATTCGTGCGGTTTTTTTTAACGAGTCACGCGGTCAAATTTTTTCGGTGCCTGGTCTTTTGTTACTAAGTTTTTTCCACTGTTAGATATAGCTTTTTATCGATGATTGTTTCATCTATTTATTTTTCGGCATTTTTTCCCTTTGTACTTGGTGCCGGTTGCTTTGTTTTCGAAAAAAGACACCGCTGATTAGGTGATCACGTATCGTTATTAAAAATAAACTGATTGATGCGTCTAGATATGATAGCGGATTTATATAGATTGTCTTTCCTTAAATAAGTATATGAGCGTACAATTTAAATTTATCTCTCGTTTTCATTTATCAAATTTCAGAAAAAAAATTTTAACGTGATTTTTATTTTATTCTTTTTATTTCATAAAGTGAATTAATAGATGTGATACATATCTGGAAGAACGATCACCCAAAGAATTTATGTTGTTTTCGTTCCTTTTTCAATTTCATTCATTGGAAATTGCTGTCTTTAAGATTAGAATTCCCCCCAAAAATGTAGGAACTGTGGACATTTTTATATTAAAAATAAACTAATAAAAATTCAAGCCTATTAGACTTTTGACTTGGGAAATATATAGAGAGAAATGAAGAGGCAAGAATTAAGTAGTTTATGCCTTAAAATGATGATCCATAGCATGGCGATATTAATGTTAAAACTTCTTTTATATAATATAAATTATTATAGTATTTAATAATATTCCAGCCGAATTTAGCAATTAGCTGCCCTTTCACCATATAAATAATATTAATCTAGTCATTTCAACAATTTGAACTGCTTTAAATCACCGTAAAAAAATTTTATTTTAATTTTTACAATAAATAGAGAATTTCAATTGGTTAGCTACATTTCCAAAGTGACGAAATAGATTTTCGAACAAAATTGGCGAAATTATTTAGTTTTTAGAACTGGGGGCTTTACCAGTTTTATTTTTTATTTTATCAGTTTTAGTTTTTATTTCTTCAATATAGGGCTCATTAAAATGACGAATCTAAAGGCCATAAACTTTTTATTCAAAAAAAAAAATGGCAAAAATTGACTAGTTAGAAGATTTTCTTAATATTTTAAATATAACGAAAATATTAAATAATATTGCACAGTGTAGTATAAAATGTCTTGTAATAAAAGCATTGAAAAGCTCTAAGCTCAATTAAAGCATTGAACATTATTTACTGTAAAATGTAATTTATAATGTCTCTCATTTATTTATGCCACAATTCTTCTTTCAGACGGATGTTTCCCACTGTAAGGGTTTCCTTCTCTGGTACAGAGATGCACACAAAGTACTGGGTGTACATGGACATTGTACCTGTGGACAATAAAAGGTATAGGTACGCCTACCACAGGTCGTCATGGCTTGTGGCTGGAAAAGCTGACCCTCCTTCACCTTCTAGGCTGTACCTGCACCCGGACTCTCCTTTTACAGGAGAGCAGCTCAAGAAACAAATTGTTTCGTTCGAGAAAGTCAAGTTGACAAATAATGAAATGGACAAGCAAGGACATGTGAGTTCTTGAGAAATATTCATTACAAATTTTTTGCTCAGTAAATTTATGTTCTGATGTTTCTATTTTCCGATTTGTGATATCAGGTGATGTAGTTTTAGATTTTGAGAAAGCAATAAAATAGAAATATGTCCTTTCAGGGAAAAGTAGCTCTATCCTCAAAACGAAGTATTAGAATTTTCAGTGTCAGTCATTAATGAATACTGTTCATTTCAGAATTCTTAGATGACCACTTTCCGGCGATTTTATCTCATTAAGGGGGTTGGAAGCATTTTCGGAATTCTTCGTCATTCTCTGACCTCAATTTTTTACCTATTAGATATTTTTTGAGCAATTTTTTCCCCCGTGTATGTGAATATTATATTCGGTTGAATATAAATGCAATAATAATTCAATAAAATAGCGATAAAGATAAGAGTGGAACTAATTATGTTTTAGTAAATGTAGTCAACACCAATGAATGTTTAGCTTATGTTCTGTTAATTTTATAATTCAGAGAATTTACATTTTGTAAATTGACTTGCTAGTGACCCCTTTCACATCATAGTGACCTTAAGCAAATGCCTAATTGGAAAGTCAGTACTGGTCTAAATAAGATGATGAAAACCACTATTAAATTATGAGCCAAGATTTCGTATGCTCATGTAAAGTAATCTTTAAGAATCTAATGATAAAATTGAAACACTGGCAAAAAAAAAAAATTATACATCAGATCTGAATGTTAAAAAAATGGTTCTTAAATAATTTTTAACTATCGAATAATATTAATTAAAGCAGTGAATAATTATTATAAAAATATTTCATTCTTAAGCTTCAAATACATGCATTTTTATGTTTAATAAATGAAACTGTGAGTCAACCAGATAATGGTTGTAATTAATAGGAATAATACAAAAACAGCAACAAAAAAAAATTAAGTGTTACTACATTATCATGAACAATCGCTCCTTGAGTTCTACAAATCTACTGCTGTGTACAATAATATAATATTCAAACATAAATAATACCTCCCATTACATTCCAAAATGCTAAAATTCTGGGAACAATTATTTTTAGCATTTAAACAGAAAGGAACTTTGCATTTGCTATATGATCATTATGTGGAACCCTTACATAGAGGCACTTTACAATTCAGCCTGTTAGAAAACAGAGCCCAGTGGCAAACGTAGTTTTTTCGTACATCTATAGATTGCAAAAGATGAGATGACCTTCTAGGTTTAGTGAATTAATGAAGAACTGATTTTGCTTATTGACGTACTTTTACATCTTGAAACTCGTTATACCTATCTTGCATAAATTTATCAATATATGGAAAAATATAAACTATTTGTAACTCTTACCTTGTTTCTAAATAATAATAAAAAATACTTTCTGTATGTTTTTCTTTCTTTTTATAAAAATAAATAATCGTAATTCGTAACTCTCAGCGGAATGAAATTATGGAGTACTGATATGCATTATCAGATAGTGCACCAATAATGAAAATATCACAGATAAAGAAATAAACAGCCAAAGATTCTACTTGCGCTCGGAAACTATAAAATAATTTGCTATAATTCAAATTAAAAGACCTTTATGCAAAGGTGGTTACATAAAGAGATATATTTTTAATATACGATGCAGATCTACATCGCTATACATTTAATTGTTTAAATGAAATTCAGCATATATTGTGGAAAATAATCCAACAAAATCTGCATGAGGGTTTTTTTTATGAAAAATTCATTTAATTAAAAACATCTTCCCAGGCAATTCGAAGAAATTCAAAGGCAGTTGACATCACCCCAATTGCCAATGTGCTTGTCCCCCTACACTTTGGCGTTCCATCATAATTTCTTTTTTATACCACTAGATCCGAAAGCATTTTCAACATAAAAATCAGCAACGCAAATTAAATTTGCTTTAAAATGACGACGTGACGCGTTAAGCACAGTCACGAATTAACCTTGAGGATACCAAAAGAAAAAAAAAATTCAGGAAAGGATCTGGCAACTGAGCCTTCCTTCCCCTCCTCCCCTTTCCTATCTTCTAAAAATCCAGTCCCTAAGAGGTGACACGGCGCTGTGGAGACTCGATGAAAAATTATCCCCAATCACGCAATGTCTCTCTATTAAAACAGAAAACATAACCGCCAAGTGGGGAGAATGAAATAAAAAAAAATTTATAAGTAATGTTTTCTTCTACATAACGCCAGCACTTCAAATTAATAACGCATGATAAATATGAGTCTAATAACTTAATATAGGTACTCCCGAAAGCTACTGCACCAAGTCGTATAATTTAGAACCTCAATATCTTCCGTGGTTTCATTCTTTTTTCTTTATCTCATATTTCTATCCCCCCCTCAAGTCATTTTTATGTTTTACTTAACGCTCGATGTTTCCCCCCCCGTTTATTAACTCAACAGTAATAAGATTTTCATTGCTAGAAACAGTAGGAAGTGATATTTAAGTTGTAATCATAGTTGTTAGTTGGGCAATTGGCAGTATATTTCAGGTTTTGCAACAGGTTTTTTTTCCGGGGATATGTCCGCCCAGTGCCTTTACGAGACTATGATAGCTTGATAAATTGAATTATTGTAATTGAGTGGGAAATGCGATTTGCTAATGGGAAGAATTAAATTCGTTGAAACATAACACGAGAAACACATGTATGCTGAAAGCCTTGTTTCTTTTCCGATTAGCACAAAATGATGAGTTACCACAGTCGGTTGGTTTCTACAATGGTTTTTAATCTATGAATTTCGCAATTGCAATGACATGGCATATATTTTTTAAACTATACTTTTTCTGTATTGTTTAACCTTTTTTTTTATCTTATGTGGTTTTATAAATAAAAGGAGTTATTGCTTTTGTAGAAATATGTTATATTTTAATTTTATGAAACTGGCAAATTATATTGAAATTACATAGTTTTTGGTACTTCAGATATTGACTGAGACAAGATCGTAAAGGTTTGTACAAATAAAATCTTTTTTTTCTGGTTTATTTATCTAACATATTACAGGCGTAAAAAAATATTACCAATTCCAAAACCAGACAAGTATAAGACATTCCACTGACAAGTATATCCCAGTCGATTAATTTTCTTAATAAAAGAAGATTTTTATATTGTATGCCATAATATTTTAACACAGTAATATTAAGCTACTGAAAAATTGTACCTCGCACTTCAAAGACAATAATTAGTGAGCTTTTATTACTTTAAACAATCAGGCAAACCAAGATGGCGAAAAAGCACAATCGCTGGCCCCGTTTATTCTCATCAAGTTACGACCCTATTGCAGGTATAGAAAATATTATATAAATATTAATCTTTTTTAAGAATATGAAACAATTTTTAAAGAATTACTATTATTAAAATGGAGAATAATTGCAATCTGATTATGAAAAATCAGTTTCTAAATATAACTAAGAAATTTAACATTGTAGAAGTTTACTTATTTATACTCTTAAAGGAAAGGAGGGAAAAAGGGGGGGGGAGGTACATTACTTAGACTTAAAATTATTAAATGTAAGATCAATAAAGGTAATCATTTCTTATACTAGCAGTTTCAAAATTGCTCTTGTATTGCTTCCAAATGGAGCACTGTTATATTAAAAAAAGCTTACTAGTAATTTATGATTTTAAATAATTTCTCCTCAAGTGGAAAAAATTTCCCCAAAAAATTGATGACTTAAAAAAAAAATTCAGAAAATTTCAATAAAATTACAAACACTAATTAGGAACATCGTATTATTAAATTGATAATTTTCAATGCTGACTAAAGAAATTAATTTTCATGTAAAAGCCCATGACTTTTCAAAATGCAAAGTTTTTAACCTTTTGCACACGGAAAAGTAATTCGATGTTTACATATTCACTCAATACGAGAGTTTATTTGTATCGCTACAATATATATAATAATGTTTTAAGTTGAATTTCCTTGAAAAATTAATCCGTCTTTTTACCATTCTGTAGGTACTTTTAATAATCAAAATTGAAAATAATACAGGGCATATTTAAGCAGATAGAGCACGGGGTAAAGAATTGCTATGCCCAAACCAAGACTCAAACCTGGGACGCCTCTAATTCTGGGGGGAGTTCTAGGCCTGGACGCCAGCATATGCTGTATGATGGGAGTTAGTGTTTTTATAATGAAATTAGCAGTTTTTGAAAAGTGAAAAATAGTAATTAGCATTTCTGAAAACCTCTGAAATTAAAATTAAATTAAATTTGAAAACAAAAACAAATTGACAGTGGATGCTTAAAAATAATGAAAATATATGTCTGACGCGAATGCAGATTTAAGTTCGACATGCATCGCGTCTGCCACCTGCTGTGAGCATCCATGTCTTCACACAAAATCATTTATTGTCAAGGATCGAGACAAACGCAATATTTATATGACAACTCGAAAAACCCGTCCGTTTGACTTCACGTCTCCTTTCATCGTTCTAGCGTGTTTTACGAGGGGTGGAGTTGCATTTTTACAAAACCATCGAAAGTGATCTTTTTTTAAAGTGCACTTCGGAAATAAAAATAAAAATTAAGATAACACAGAGAGAGAGAGGGAAAGAAAGGCGAATTCGGCATTTTTACGGCTCTTTCTTTTTCGAAACACTTCGACTGGAAAGCGCTTATATTTATGACATTTTTTATTTTTCATTGTCACTTTGAATTGATAAAGCGGTCTTTAGCCACACGCTGACCATGGCTGAAGGTTAAAAGTGATGCTTTATGGAGTTGAAGTTCACACCCAAGCTCTTTGGCTGGTAGGTGCATTGGACGCATAAAACGGGGTGCTTTGATTGGTTGGGGTTCTTTATAGCTTCGCATTTAAGAGATTAAGGCATTGTTGAAGAAACGAATCTGATGATTTGAATTAATATTTGTTCATTGTGAGTGGTTGTTTAACTGCCTGAGCTGCTTTAATGGTGAAATTAACCTTATCGACATAAATATCGAATTTTCTTTTCGTTTTTTCGGCACTCGCTTGTCGTTTTTTCTTACAGGTGTGAGAAAGTACTCGTAAACTAAAAATAATTGGATGTTTATTGGTGGATCAGATTTGATAATCTAACTGGAAATAAAGAGATCAGAAATGTCAAGTGAATTGGCGGTATTTCTTTGTAGATATCTGACGATGGTGGCCTTGGGGAAAAAAGAGACTTTTAGTCGCCGTTTCCTTTTCTGCAAAACGAATTATCACATTTCTTGATTTTTGTAAGATGATTAATTTAACGAGCGGTACATACAAAGTGTGCTTTCTAATCAGGGTCCAATATCTAATTTCTGAACCGTCATCATATACTTTAAAGTAAAAAAAATATGTATGAAAAAAATGAAGTAATTTTTTGTTTGAATCAATAAATGTAATTCTGAAAATGTTTTGAAATTAATTTTTGATGCAGCCCCACATTTCTAAAAATCATGTTTAGTATAATGTTCTTTCATACTAACATTTTAAAGAGGAGAGGGGGGATGACTCAATTTTCTGAGATTAAATTAATATTAATTATTAAGAGCCTTTTTACTGCTATCTCAAGATAGATCCAACAATCAATACCTGGTGGATTCATGAAGTAGTCATTATTTAAACTACGATAAGGAAATTTTAAACATCATAACTCTATCCAGTGTACACGTATAGAAGTGAAAATTTATTGAAAACATTATTGTGTAAAGAACAATTCATTAAATATAACTAACTAATAGAATCGGGAAATCTTATTAATTATACTTTTTTTTGGTAATTTGTTTAGCAATGTATATGGTAGTTCAAATAAGATAAAATACAGTTATCCACGTCATTTAGAATTTTTTCTCTTTTTATCTCCCAAAGTACTTCGTGTAGTATAATATAGAAATTAACCTTGAGTTCGTGATTAGAGTGGGCTTTTTGTATTTTACTCCGTTTATCATATTTGTTTTGAGTTAAATGTTGTTTAAATTTGCTCCTTCATTTCAATACTTTCTCATGTATATGGTAATTTGAAGAGTACTATGATTGATAGATTTGTAACAAAAATGAAAGTAAATTAAATAGAATCTGCATTATTAACATATTTGATATTTAGTTTAGCCATTTTATTAAAAAAAATTTGAAATTATTAGGAATACTAAATTTTTTTTGGAAGATTTCGTTAAAATACATTTCGTATTAAATTTAGTAACATATTTAATAAATAAATATAGTTTAAAGCAGCAATGTTTCATATATGCTGGTATAAAATTTAGCACTTTACGGATATTTAATCAGCCTGAATCTCGAGAATCATTTTACAATACAAGATATTTTTCGTTGATTCTATTTTTATATGCATAAACAGTTTTAAACAATTAAAACCATCATACAAATCACCTTCAAGAAACTTTATTTCTGTTTGGCATATTTATTTTCTCAAGATTAACTTTTAATAGTAATTTTTAAAAAATTACAAAATTTTTCTAGCCCAATCCGACGTTTTATTGATTGTAAAGCGATATAATGATTTTAGAATTTTCAGTCACATAAAACAAAATTTGTATGATATCATTGTTTCGGATTGCCAGAATAATTTCCTAAAATTTAAATACTTATTGATTTTAATTTGAAACTTTTCGATTGTGCCTCTCTTTGGAATTAAATGGAAGAAAAAAAAATGTCAAAGTTTGATACTTTTAGGCAATTGCATATTTTCCTATCTGAGAACACGCTTCATACATACATATTGAAATACATTGGTCATTCTTATATTTTTCATTCATTTATCCTTATCATTATTGCGCTTATTAATTTACTCTCCTTTAATTAACCAAGTTAGAAGATTTATTCTTACATTAAAACAAAAATAAATTATTAAATTCTTGTTCTCACATTTTTATTAAATAAAAAAATAATAAAAATCCTTCACTATTAACTAAAAACTAACAAACTTGAACTAATCTATTTACTTCTTATTTATAAAAATTTGCGAAAAAAAAAAAGGTTTTTACGATTGGCATAAAGATTTAGATCTTATGATTTTTGACGATTAGTTGAAATCTGCAACTTATCGCACATACTACAGTGCAAAGTAGCTTATCAATATCGCCTTTTTCTACATAGTAACACAATAGGATTTACGCGGGATTTAAATCTTCTTTGTTTTAAGCGTCTGCTAAAAAGGCTCTCGAATTCAAACTCTACGCCCCTGTCAGAGTAACAAATCATCTGTAGTGAAACCCCGCCTTATTGAACGCTGTCGGCGAACTTCAAAGGCTGAATTTTTTAGTAGGCTGGGGGGAGGACAACGGCTGCTGGGAATATTATAGGCTACTGGGCGCGATAGTGATTAGTAATTTCCCCCACCCCACCTCGATGGCCTTTGTAACCGCCAAGATATTCTTTTATGGCGGACGCAGCATTGTTCTGCTGAACGCGAAAAAGCAATGATAATATGAACGAAATTTCGGTAATGATTGTACGCTTAATGATTGCTGCATTTTACGCCCGTTTAATCAAAGTGTACATGAAGGGTTGAGGGCTCAATTGGATACACTGCTGTGAGAGCAAGCTGTTTTTGTTTTAGGTTGGAATTTTTAATTGTCGCCAATTTTGTTATATAAAAGAGACTTTGTGGAACTGTCTTCGATTTGTTTCTTCGAACTAGTTTTTATTGCCTGGTAGACAAAGACTTCAATATTTATTGTTTCGTACACATTGTTTCTGATGTTTTATTACAATCGATTACTTCACACTTAACATTACATCGAAACAAAGGGAAATGAAAGGTGTGGTTATTTCTGAGTTTTTTACTTTCAAGGACATTAATTGAAAGAATCGAGCAAACGATTGGACATTGTTTTTTAGAGATTTCAAAGCAAAAATTGTTTTAGAACCAAAAGTTACCAAACTTGTACATAAAGAATTGGGAAAACACTGATAGATTTGGAATATACAATGCTTCAAAAGCTTGTAATAGTTACAGCAGAACAGTTACATAAAAAATGAAGTCTTCCATGATTTGAATTTCCATGCCTTTTCAGTTTCTGAGTAGATTTCCATACATGAAGCTGAATTTTTGTGTATGCATTTCCTTTTAAAACGTTGGTATGAGTTGAAATTTTGTAAATGTAGGTTGATTTGACTTTGTATTTTTCATTTATTTTTTCCCCACTTATTTTCGATTTGTAACATAAATTTTCTAGCCTCAAATCAGTATGTCAACCTGTATAAACCAAGCTATCTTGGATAACTCGTTGACCATCTAATAACTCCTGTAATTCGTGTTATCTCCGAAATTCTTTATTAGACACGGATGTTTGGATGTTTTCATGCTCTTGTCAATAATTAAATATTTTTCTTAATCCACTGAATTAATTAAATTTTCTTAAAAAGATAGATAATGTACAATAATCGTTTATTTTTCTCTATTTGCAACATGTACTTTCCCTCTAATCAGTACTTTTAACTTGTACATGTCATGCAATCTTAAGTAACTTGACTTAAAATTGCGTACATAATGGCGTAAGCCATTATTGTCGAAATTCTGTATTACAATCCATCTTGGGTAACTCATTGACTCGTTGAATCTATATCGTCGAAATTCCTTATTAGACATGATATTTTTATGTTTACGTGCTACAGCCAATAATTATTTTTTCTTAATTTATGGTAATAATTAAATATTTTATCTCCAAAAAAAGCATGTAGTTATATCCAATTATTTACGGATTTCCTTTTTATATTTTAAACTTTTCTATGCTCAAATCAATATGTCAACCTGTATAAGCTCTGCCATCTTAGATAACTTTGACTTTTAAGCCATTATCGTCGAAATTCCTTATTAGACATGAAATTTGGATGTTTTCGTGCCTAGACCATCGGCAGATGGACGAATGAGTCAGCTTTCATCGCAAATTCGATATTTCAATGCGAGTTGGAAGGAGGCTTGGTGCGCTTTGTATTCCTGGCTCACGCGACGCTAACAAATCACACAACAACGTCAACCGATTCCACCCTTCGATTGCCAATAAATAACCCGGTCGTGACGCTCACTTATTACGATTGCCACGAAACAGTACACGCTGCTCTGTCGAGTGTGGAATGACCCTCCCGAATTAGTTGTAAGGAATTCGTTTGTGGAATCAAATGGCGTAAAAGAACAGATCCGATCAAATTTTGCTCGTACAATTTTGAGATTTTCATTGAGATGCACTAAGAAAAAAAGTTCTAAGGCATATTTTATCGATTGATGGCAATTCTGATCCTGCAAGCAATTAATATTAATTAAAAATAATAAAACAGTAAAAAGCAAAGTGGATTAATATCTCAAAATTAAGATATCTTAAATAATTCTGTATATTTAAAGCTATTTTAGTCGGAGACTATATGATAAAAATTGTAACAAGTTATTGTTTTTGATATTAATTATTGTTATATTTGCCATTGTGGTAATTGACCAAAATAACTTTTTTAAATGTAAGTCTTTCAGGCTAAAGATTATAATTTTGGCAGCAAAAAAACTTGATAAAATGTTTACATATCTAATGCTACCAGTAAAAATTTTTTGATTTGTGAATACATTTGTTTTGTACAAAAACAATCGTTTAAGTAAATTACTTATTAGCCATGCATATAGTATAATCCCTATATAAGGTATAAATTTGGAATTTGTGCATAATGTATATTTATATTAGCAGCTGTATACTATTTATACTATAAACAAACTAATTTAAAAATTAGATTTTTTTTCATCTACCTATTTGAAATTGACTAAATTAATTTGACCATACAATTGAGGTATTTTTACCAGATGTGACTTTTGAATCGTTAAATTTTAACTACATTTTAAATAAGAATAATTATGACAATCTCATATAATAAAAATAGATATTAAACTTGCAGTAAGATCTATTGCACACGGCACATAAATAAAAGTAATAATAAAATAATAATAAATAATAATAGTTATGTAACATGCGCAATAGATCTTACTATACAAGCCACTTCAATAATAGTTATGAAAAGCTTACGAAATTTCTGATAAAATTCTTGATTTATTGACTAGCTTTAATCCTTTATATTTCAACCATGTATAAACTGTTAAAAGAATTTAATTTTTAATTCATTCTTCATGGAAGAATATTTAGAGTGAAATTTCAATTTTCGTAACAACTAACTTTTCAGAAATAAATTAAATCTTAATTTTTATTATAATAATAGCAATTGGGTTAAAAATATTTTGCTCATCCTTTTAATTATTACGAAGACTTAATTTCCCTAATTTGTCAATAATTTATTTCAATTCAAAAGTTAATTTGGAAATTTTTCTTTTCAGATTGTTTTGAATTCTATGCACAGGTATCAACCTAGAATACATTTAGTAAAGAAACCAGGAAATTCAACATTGTCTTCGCCTTCAGAGCTGGAAAATGAAGAATTTCGAACTTATATTTTTCCTGAAACTGTGTTCACAGCAGTCACGGCATACCAAAATCAGCTGGTAGGTTTTCAGTTTCTCACTTAATTCAAGATAAATAAGTGTTAAAACTCTTTATCTTGTTATACATGGTTAATCAAGTGGGAAGTATGCTAGTTATCTACAATATTTCATATTTTTAAGATGTATAAATATTACATGAAAAAATAAAAGCTATAATTCAGTGCTAAAATCTCGTATGAAATTTCATTTCAGAAATTTTTATAGTCTTTATTTAGATTTTTTAGATTAAATACTTTTTTAAAAAATATTCTTTATTTAGAATTCAAATTTTGCTTTTGTTTACAACTGATAATAGCTAATAAACTAAATTCTTTGTATTTTTTTTAGATAACCAAATTAAAAATCGATAGCAATCCATTTGCCAAAGGATTCAGAGACTCTTCAAGGCTAACGGAATTAGAAAGGTAATTTTAATTAACTAATATGTTTATTGATTCATGAATTGCCTTTTTAATTTTTTATTATCTGAAAACGTATTCTCCAATTTCTTTTTAAAGTAGTCATTCTAACTGATTATATCTGCATACTTGCAAGCCTGATAATGACAATGGAAGCATCCTGTTTTTTATTTGATTGAATTTTCTTCAAAATCGCTTTTTTTTTCTCCTTCTTTTACTTGAATTTCAGAGTCTCAGTTATTTTATTTTCACCTTGAGGTTATTATTATAAAATAACAAACAGTTCATTCAGCGGAAGTCTGGCATCAGATTACATCATCTTATGTAGCGAAATGTTGAGCTTATGTTTCTGTGGAATTTTTACTTCTAATTATAAAAGGGATTTGTACTTTCATTTCATTAAGATATATACCTTTATCGCAGAAAGAGACAAGTTAAGAATATTTACAAAAGACTTTTGTTACAAATTCCGTAAGAAATAGGCATTATATATATATTATAAAATTGGATGTTTACGCAACTTTTTACTTTCTTTTTTTTTAATTCAAAGAGGCTTCTTATTATTGCTTTCTCTTATACATAGCATAGAGAAAGTATAGTAATCGCCTAAAAATTCGAATTCGGGGTTTTCTGAAATCATGTTTTAGACCTTTCTTTCAAAGAACAAATTTCTAGAAAATATCCTTTATCTATTTGTCTTTCTTCGACAAAGATAACTCAAAGGGGATTTGAACTAGAGGGTGAAATTTGATATATGGTTTTTACACTAAATTTGCAGATTTTTATAAAATTTTGAAGGAAAAAAAAATTCATTCAGAAGAAGTCTAGCCGTTAGAATGTAAGTTAGCACGATAATTACGAAAAGAAGAGAATTATGTAGATAAAATTGGAAATACAGATTCAATATCTATAATATAAGCATCTGTTAAATTTTGAATTCAATCCAACTACCGGTTCAATGTCTCTACTATGTATTTTCAGAAACATGTAAATGTAATTCTTTAAAAATGCAATGACTTAAAATCCAATACCAAATTTAATATATTTACGACTATAAATGCAGTTTTGTATCAAATTTTTATTTCAGTTAATTGAGATCTAAAACGCAAATCTGATTTTCGGGTACTGTTGAAGGCATGCCAGGGTTTAATTGCCAAATAAGTAACCGAGGATGACATAATAGATTCAGTACTAATTTTACGAGAAAAGAATATTTTATAACTATTGTACACAAGTACTATGCAAGGGTTCTCTGGCATTACAAGTTTATAAGAGAATATGCGAGAAAATTTAAGGAAGACCACTCATGCTAGTATTATATCTAAATTTTTCTTGAAACGTTTACTGCTTAGGAAACTTATTTGTTATAGAGAGCATACGAAACACATTAAATACAATAAAAATAATGGTTTAAAACGTGTATTAATTAAATCACATATAAATACGCTTTCAAAAAATTCATTTTTCGTTCTGTTTTAAGAAAAACCATAGTTCCTTTCAAGACGACTATAAATTTTCGGTAGCAAGGAACTTTCATTATCTTTTCATGTTTGAAATAAAAATGGGTGCGCCAGCATCACAAATACATAATTTGCCAACATAAAGCTCGAAATTTTGACCAACGAGTTTTGGGAGTGGTCTTCGTTGTGGTTACGGACAATGTGTTTTTGTTCCTTAAACTTCCTAGTTGTGAAGAATACTATTTTCCCCCCATTCTTCTCTATTTAAATCAATTTAATTTTAAATCTAAAAATTGCTTTTGCCAGTTTTGTTTGAAAGAACTGAAGACTTTATGAAAAGTTGAATGAGCGTTTCTGGTTTACTTGTTTACTCCATTTCTTTTAAAATAAGTTCATGTTTATTTAAAAAGATTAATGATAAACATGATAATTAACAAGAATTTTTTTTTATACTTGACCATTGGAATATATGAATAAAATTCGCCATAGCAATTTTATTATGCAGCGTTATCAGCTTGATGTTCTTACTTTTTGCATAACTCTTATAAATAAATGTTCATTATTTGATATGTTTATTTAAGAAAAAGTTAATTATGAAATTCAGTAGCATATCCTTTCCTGCCTTTGTGTCAGCTGGAAAGTTGAATTCTAAAGAGTTTTTTTTTTCGATGAGTTATACTTGCTCTAAGAAGAGGATATCTGCTTTAGAATAGTGGGGAAGTTGCAACCATTTTGACATTCAGGATTCATACCTTAAAGCCGGACTCCAGTTTATCTGAGTTAAAACATTACTTGATTTTTGATTAGGTTTTTTTAGAGATATCAATGTTTTTTTTTCCCCTAACATTACAAATCACATAAAAGAGGGAAACTGATTTGAGGTATTGTGGGTATCGAACTCGAATTTAGTGAATTCTTTTGTAAAGTCCAAACTCGTACTAATAAATCTCAAGGTAAGCACTTGATGGCTATTGCGACACATATCTGATATCAACCTTCTGAGTGCACGCCAGTGTTATGTAAGTGCATTTGTTTATATAATATTTATTTCGCCCCGCATTATTATGGCTTTCCATTCTTCTGGCTGTTAGTAAACAAAAAATATTCAAAGAATTTCTTATTAGTAACAAACCTTCTGCAGGAAGTCTCATCCTGTCCCATCAAAAATGGTGCTTCCTTCAGTCTTTTAGCAGGCTAGGTGACAACAGCGTTTAACAACTTCCTTAAGCATTTAATCTTTCTTAGGAAAGAAAAAAAAATGATGTTAAAAAAAAGCAGTGGGAATGCGAAAAATATCCTTCTCTTTTTCACGTTAAGCTCTCTGCAGAAACATGTTCCCCTTTACGGTCCGAGCAGAGTTTCAACAAGCTAGCTTGTTGGCATTTCGCCCCAAATGGCGAAAAAAATTAAAAAACGCCAAAGACCTCCCACATTGAAACCCAGCCTGTAGGTTACAGAAACCTTAGTCTTCAGTCCTAGCCACCGTGTCCGTCTTGTCGAGGCTGTTAATTGACTTCTTTCATCCTGCCAGCTTTTTGGGATCGTCTTACCGGCAGAGAGATGGTTAATCCTGATGACGGCCGGCAATGGCCCGTGTCTTGACACCCGACACTTTGCCACCCACAGATCACTGGAATGACTTACCATAGCGACATTTTTTGTTGCTATTTGCTTGCTCATTTTGTTTGTTTTTATTCGCCAAGAACTTAGTCTTCTGTCCACACTTACATCCAAGGAAGATCTGGAAGTAATTTTTTTTCCTCTTTTCCATCTCTCTTTCACCGGGAGATATGTCATATTTCACGACAGAAAGGGAGGGAAACGGATGAAAAATGACTCGAAAACTGGCTAGCTTTTTGATACTTACCCGAAGCAGAAGACGTTTGTCAATAATATACAAACATGATTATTAGATTTTACATATTATCGAAATCCTACATTTGTCTTAATATTATTATGACAATCCCATTAATGACAAATAAATAGTATGTGAAAACATGTTTCGAACGGGAATTTTTCTTTAAAATTTAGGTAATTGAGTTATCGAAATGGTCGGGTCGTATATGTTCATATATTCTATTTTAAAGAAGTTTAGAATATGAATTATAAGTATAATTTAAATACATGAGGGCATTTTTTAAAAGAATGATGGAAAATGTTTTCAGACCGCAAAAATTTAATTGCAATTAAAAACAAAAGTTATTCGCTAAGTTATTTTTAATGCAATCCAATTTGTGACAAGTATGCATTCAGAGGGTAGTTGACAAGTCAGATGATATACTGTATTTGATTAACCAGAAATTAAAATGGTTGATAATGGGTTCATTTGATAAAAATCTCTAAATTTTTTGAAAAGATCGTTTATCAAATTTCAGCTGACTAGCCTAAAGTGTTTTTGAGTTATTTTAGTCGGAGACAGATGGATATTTTCCAAAAATGTACTTTTCGAACTCGGGAAGGTTTAACGTGGAGATTCGTCAGTTTTCGGTTCGAATTCTTTTGACGGTTACTATACTTTCTTTAAACCTGAAAAGTAAAAAATATACAAGGAATTTCTTAGTATTAGTAGAATGCTGCCCTTCTGTAGGAAATCCCATCCCCAGTCCCATCAAAAATGGCGTTTCCCTCAGTCAGTCAGCAGGTTAGATGACAACATCATTTAATATCTTCCTCCAGCATTAAATCGCACTTAGGAAAAAAAGTTATAAATGGTTAACAATTGGTAGTAATAATTTCAGAAGTGTGAAGTTTTCAGAAGAATTTTTTTTAAGGATCTATTTTGAACTTGTAATTGATATCTTACATCTATGTGTAGTTATTTTCTATACTGAAGCCGATCTGAATTATAAGGAAGACGATACCATGAGTTCTTTTAACCAAATTTTTATTTTTGATAATATTAGAGATTTCCTTGCTATTTGGAAAGATATGATTTAAAGTACTCTTTATTCCCTCATGGATATCTTATCTAACATTTAATTCTCACCTATCATAAATTTTAAAACTATTCTTGGATATAATTTTCAAATGATATTACATTAATATATATTGCCGTAATAAATTCTCTAATCTTCTTCAATAGAAAATCCATCTTCGCAAATCTATAGCAAATTTTAAATCTCTAAACGATTACGTGAAGACAAGTTCCGACAACAATCCGACTCCAGCATCAACTGCTAACACCAGCCTGCTTACGTAGGCTAATAATTAGATTTCTGTTTCATACCCAAATGCCTCAACAATGAGCGATGATTTAGCAGCCTATTTATATCTGTTTGTTGTCCTCGCACATTCTCACTTCCTCAAGTCATAATACCCTGATACCATTAATGAGTCAGCGCCTTCCTTGGCTTTCAACCCATCTTCACTGAATTGCTTTAACGGAGGTACCTCCACCAACTGTAATCCAGTAAACAGAGCCGACAGTATGATGTATTATCGGAAATAATGAATAGATAGCGCACTTATTTGATTAGAAGATCCGAGTGTGCTAATGACACGTGCTGAAAAGATAGGAACCCCAAGTCCTGTGGCTGGAAATTGGCGGCCTGGAGAGTGTAAATTTGCGAATTTCCCCTGGGATGGCAGGTTTGGCGTAAAACTGGAGGATTTTCGTCGCGAGGAGTGACAGATGATTTAACGTTAAAAGGGTGTCTAATATTAGAATTCTGTGGTGGGGGATGGCGTATGGATGGGGTGCTTCCGTATGATAATGTCTGTAGCAGAGATCATGTATCTTTTTAAGTGCCGTAATCAGGCGGGGTAGTCATTTGTTGGCTATTTTGAAGAGGAAGCCAAGCCAACAAATGGATGAAGCGTTCTAGTTTCAATTTTGGGTTGATTATTTTTTTTTCTGGACGAAAATAAAATTTAACGATCCGATGAATTTGTAAATCATACAAAATAAAATGTATTTATTTATTTGAAGGTAGAGATATGCGAGTTGGAATTACTAATTCAAAAAAGCAGGGAATTTCAATCACATAATAAAAATTTGTTTTCAGTTTCGGATAAAACTGTGAATTATGGCTGCGAGATTCATTCAATATTACAAAGACTTTTAAGTGGAATTTCATTTAATGTAATTTTTTTTGCCTAAAAGTAGTAATGTAGATCAAGTGATGGATTTAACTAGTTATTTTAAATTAATAAAATAAGTTAGAGTAATTTCACTTTTATTATTTTGCAAAAAGCGAAGCGGACATAAAAAACGGAGTCTCTGCCTCTGAAGTTTATCTATTTTTCTCATAGAATTGAATTTTTATTAACAGTAGAAAATTTGACTGATAATAGGAAAGTTTCTTTTGTACCTTTGAATTCAAAGTATCGATAAAATTTCTGATGAAAATCAATATAAATGTGAATTTAAGTGGTTTTGGTTTGATTGTTTTACATGAGAAACTGTAAATGACGCGATTTAAATAATGTTTACAATTGTCGATTTTTAATTCTGCGTCCCCCAATCTTTTTTCAAAAAATTGTTTTTAATAATGGTAATAAAATTAGAATTCTAATAACGACTACAGTAAATGTACGATTAAGAACACTTAATACTATTACAGTGAAAGAAACAAATTAATTATTGCGTGCAGTTATTGATTTTAGTTTTTGCATCATAAAATTAGAAATCCTTACGTCATTAAATTCAATTTATCAAACATAGACGTATTGCTTTGACGCGTGGAACTCAATTCGGAAATACCATACGAAACGAAATGAAACAAAACACAAAGAAGAAAAACCCGTCCACGTATGAGGCTTTCAGGAGGAGTTACTGTAATCAACACCGACTAAAAGTATCACGAGAAGCGATTCAGTATCTTTTCAACCTCCTCAAAAACACAATCAAAACAAAAGCCGTAATAATCCATGCATGATGGGGAGGAAAGAAAATAAAATAGGAAGCCTCATCTTACCTGAGGCCCTGACCTATAGGACGTGTGATAAAGATTGACAGATAACCCGCCCACCCGCCAAAAGGTGTGTTGCGCAGCTCTGTTATTGAGGTAGAGCGGCGGCATCCAGGCTTGTGATCTAGGCCCGCCGATAAATGGCTGTCAGGGCATGATGGATGGCTAAATTCAATCTTGAGGTGAATTTTTTCTCGCCCTGCCTCATCTAAGGTGGCTGTGAAGAAAATGCTTATAATGTCTTTGGAGAGTGGGATAATGAAAATTAGTTAATCGTGCAAAGACGGTCTGGTGCTCTCTTCTGGCTGGTTTCCTTATTCCTCTAGTCTCGCCCCTTCCGGTTGGAAAATGTGGTTTCGATTCACTTTCGTTTGTTTTTTCATCCGCTATTGTCAGTAATTGTAACTGTGATTATTGTCAGCATTTCATTCATTATTGTTAGTTCGTGCTTCGAAAACATTTCAATATTTTCTTCTTGAAATGAGCGGAGAAATGGATGGCGTAGTTATTTTGTGTCTTATTAAGGTAATGATAATTTTAAACTATGGCAGTACGCCTTCATATGTAACAAGAAACAGAAATGTACTGTCCAATAATCTTTCATTATTATCTTTCTTACAGTATATGCTGGGGTCATTGGTTTAATTAAAATGGAATAGAACAACTATTCTTCACTGATTCCAAAAAGACTGTGCTACTAAATTTCAATATTTTTTGTCTTGCCAGGAATGTCGTAGTTAATGCGTGTCTTATTAATGTAATGATACTTTTAAATAATGGAAATATACTACAATATGCAACTAGAAATAGAAGTACACCTTCTTATCCTTTCATAACTATATGGTTGTGTTTATTACCTTAATATATGGTGGGTCGATTGACATAATAAAGGTCTAAGGGAACAAATAATTCTCCCTGCTTTTGAAAAAATGCAAACACACACACATTTTAAAATCTCATAATATTCTTTGAGAAAAAAAAGAGAGCCAATGCATTTCTTTTAAATCTTACGATCTAGTCATCTATGGAATCTATTAAAAAATCGAATTATTATCAATGTTATCTCCCACATTGAGTGGAAGACCCAAACTATGACTTACAGAAATATTAGTGACAAAAAAATTAAAAAGACTATTTCAATTACAATGAGAAAATGATATAATGTTGAGAATTTGAAAGCAGCTTGCATAGTAAAAATATTTATTAAATTTGTTCGTACTTAAAAAAAAAAAACAGTCTTTTGCAGCTCATTTTTAAATTTTTAGTTATTTGCAAATAATTACTTAAGGTTACAACGTTTTTATCATTAATTCTTATTTTGATCGTTTCTTTTTGTTTTTGATTTCAGTTTTGAGCCTCAACTAAATATGTATTGCTCTTCCAGGGAAACAATGGAGTCCTTGATGACAGAGCATACATATTCGAGAACTCCACTGAGACCTTTCCTCGACATGGAACGGGAAGACTTCTTATTTATGCGTGATAAAGCAGAAGCCCTTGGCTACGCTTCTAGACACCCTTTTTTTCCCCTCCAATCCTGGAGACCACCGAATCCTGGTTATCCACCAGGAGATTCGTACCACCTTTTATCCTCTCAGGTTAGCTGCCTACCGCCACACTCCTATGCACTGTCTCGAGCTGCTGGTGGGATGGTGCTGCCACCACAGATGTTACAGCACTGGGCCAGCAGTCCATCATCGCTTTCTGGACTTAGTCAATACAATATGTTGATGAACAATATGGCATCTGGCTCTTGCCCCCCTCCTGTCAGTGCTCTAAGGCCCCTAGCTAGTCATCCAACCTCAGTGGACGGATCTCCAAACCACAGGTACATGCCTTATATGTACACCAGAAAAGAACAGACCAATGGTAGCGATCCTGGGACATCTTCACCAAATATGAGATGAGAAAATGACTTATTCTGTAATTCTCGATGTATATACAGAGCTGTTGTATGACCACAGACAGATGTTTCGTTTCAAGCGTCAGCGGTCTCCAGTTCTGGCTTCAGATTTGATATAAAATAGCAAAGAAATCATTCTTGTTGACTGATGATGAGTCAATGCAAAAGATGCAGCAGTTCGAAACGTGAGAACAGCTTCTCACTTGCAATCGACAGATGTGTTCATTCATTATCTTTCCCGTCATGTTTAAGGAGTTTTGCATTTTTTTTATTGATCACCATTATATTTTCTCACGTATAATTTTTAAAAAATCCATAGTTCCCTATCTTATCAATACTATTTCCAGAATCCATGTTGACATGCTATAACTTTTTTAAATGTAAACCAAGTATTTTATTGTTAAATCATAAATTTTATAAGTTAACTTAAAACATTTTTTAAAATTATTTTAATTAATCTATTTATTTATTTGTTTGTTATTTATAATAATTTTTTAAAAATCTGTTGAAAATAATTCTTTCCTTGTTGAAATAAATTTATTTTAAACATGTAATAGTGTTCAAATATAAAGTTACAGCCATGACACATGCGGTATCTCTAAAAATAGTAGATTTTTGATGAAATTTTGAACACAGATACCCTCATGTTATGAGTTCAACTAATGGTAATAAAACTAAATCAAGACCAATTTTGTTGAATCCAAGAATTCCAGATTCTGATTCTATGGCAGATATTTATTTTTGGCAGATCGCAATACAGAGCCCAATACTAACTTTTAGATATGGTGCAGGATATCTGAAGAGCAGTCTTTGAGATTCGATTTAGAATGGTATTGCTGAGCTTAATAGTCGGTATATTTCTATGGCGCCGTACATTTAATAACACATGCCAATCCTGCGAGGGACTTTTTGGGATTGTGTATAGTGTTTAAGACATAACTTTTTTGCTGGTATTTTAAATATTCGGTGTTATTTAAAAACTTCAGCCTTGGACTAACCAACTTAACAGTAGACGCGTCTTCATTCTTAAATTATCATATATAAAACTCCAAATTCTTTTTTTTATAAATTGAAATCAGTTTGGATCTTTATTTTACTGTTAGAAACAATCAAACAAAAGAAATTTGTTGATTCGGATAATGGTATTTTTTATCGTTTAACAAATAGTTTCTCCATATGAAAATTGTTCCCAAATACAGAAGCGAGAATTAAGTGAAATCCCTGAAATTTTCATCACCAGAACTTTGTCTTTGATCTCCTCACTCTAAATATAAATAAGAAAAGCAATAAAAGATATTTAAAAAGGGAAAATATTAGTTTGTTATTCTAGTCACTTGCTTTAAAAATAGAAATTTTGGACATAAAATTCTGAACGGAAATAAATCATTTCAACTATTATTCAATATAATAGTAAATTAATATAATTTTTTTCCTGCTTGTTGTCGATTGCTTAGTTCTAAAAACTTAAATAAATGTTCATCTGTGCACGAAATGGGAATTCATAACAAATATATAATAGGTTTTGTTAATACAAAACTGAAGTTATTAAAAACAATTTGTAAAAATTACTAAACAGGTTAAAATATCTAAAACCGATGAAATTTTTTTTTGTATTGAATTTATAATTAATCATCCTACTTTTCACAATCTAGAACTCGACAGGATCGGCTGCATTGATAAGAATTAAAAAAGCAATCTAAATTGCATGAGTTAAAAATTGTAAATTTTGTAAATTTTAGAGCTAAGGACGGTAGTTACGATGGTAACTTTAATGCTGCATAAATGAGAGCACATTGGAAAAAAAAGTTGCAATATATATATTATTTATATACCAAAAGATTCACAGATTTCTTTTTTTTTGTTACGTATGTTCCTTATAAACATGTATGCGTCTTTCACACATGCTGTGTCGATGATAATCTAGCATTATATTGTACCAAAGATTCTGTGATTTTATGTTTTTTGTGGAGATACAATTGTAATAATGTTGTAATATATTTATACTTATCAATTATAAGAAAATTATTTTCTGACCTGTTTCTTTATATTTATAGATAAAAGATTACAAATAAAAATTAGTAATTTTTTATCACTCTGAAATAGTACAGAAGTAATTGTAAGATAGAAATTTTTCGATGAATCTGAATGATTTAGACCAGGGCTTCTTGAACAAAGGATAGTAATTTTGTAAAACCACGTATAACGAAATAAGTATTTAAAATTATTCGAAACAATATTTTTGATGTTTTAATCAATAATATTAAAAAACTTTTTGTTTTAAAGAACCTCCATGTCACCCTTTTATATCGATTAAAATTTTTAACTAATTATTAGTTTCTCTTTATTGATTTTTTTAAAAAAAAACTTCGACTTCACAAAAATGAATTTTACACAGAAAATATGTAAAAGTTACAAAAAAGAAATTGTTGAAGAAGCCCTGATTTAGAGATAAAAATCTTCAAGCAATGACTTCAATGTTTGGATGTAAAAAAAAATTATGTGCATACGATCTTCAAACTAGCATTTTTTTATATTGTGTTTATATATTAAAAAAAATTTCGAAAAAATGTAGATACTATAAATTTAGTGCTCAGTGTTGTGATCAGAAATTATGTAAGATCCCTAAAATTATTTATGTTTTATTATTAGCATTTATCTGAATGATGTGACAATGCTTGAAATCGGAAAGAATGTTCATATTTGTAAAATAAGATTATTGCATTTCTGGGCATTCGAAATATAACTATTTCCGAATTAAAGCATCATTTTTGTGATGAATAAACGATTTTTCTGAATCTATTTTGTGTTTGTTTTGCATTTAATTTCCAATTAATAGATATCAAAAGCCTTTCTAAACAATATTGTTCCGCAATTACTGGTCACGAGCAAGCAATGCGTAGAAGAAGCGGTGAAGACTAGTTGCATGTCTTCTGGAATGGGAATCAACATTCCTGAATGAACCTTCATTGTCTCATCTTCAAGGACACCATCAAGAGGAATAACTACCCCCAAATGGGATAACATTAACTGATTGATAAAAATAACTGAATTAGTAAAATCAATTAAATTTCTATAAAAGAAAAGGAAAATTACTTCTAGGCTATTTATAACTGGTTTCAGAAATATCAAAAAGAATTAATCAATTCTTACTTAGTGACAATACTATTATTCCTTTACAGCTGATGTACTTTTTGTACTTGCAGTTCTTCAAAAATTGTTGAACGATGCATTCGGAATTCAAAATAGCGTTTGACTTATTTTGGATTCATTGAAGGTTTTTTCTCATTTTTTATTCTCATTAAAACCATCAACATGTTTCTAGCAAAAAGCTGAAGAATACTTACTCATAACCAAATTTCGCCAAGATTACTTTAAATACAACATAATACAAATAAATATGGCGATGTAATTTGGCAATTTCAGTTAGGAGTGCCTAGAACATAATTATGTGACCAAGCACATGGTTAAATAAAAAACACACATGGCCGATTATCTATACCATTCCCCCCCCCCCAAATTACATTTAACCATTTCTTAATTTGTTGGAAAAAAAAACAAATTTGACAAATACTTGAGAATATACTGATTTAGTTTAATTCAAAGTGAATACATTATTTTTTTTTCTTTCATTAAATGCAAGCCATGGAATCGGTTCAGTGTTGAGAATTATTTAAAAGCCATACAGAATTATAAATTTGAATTATCTATCTCAGTTAAATATTGGAAAAACCACCTAGAAACGTTGTTTTATAATTTGACTCAAATAGCTAAAATTCTTATCTCTTTCTTGAATAATCTTTTGCATTTAATATTCTGCTCCATAAATTTACAAAAACTTATTCTACGTTCTTTTCTCAAATTTAAGTAAGTTTCTCTGTTTAGATTCGTTTGCAGTTAAAATCCATTTTGGAAATGCAACTAAATATTTTATATACAAAACGGGGGGACGCATGCTTCAAAAGGAACAAAGGAGGGGGAAATTAAACTGCTGATGCAATTACAAGGAAGGTCAGTGCATTGCAAATGTTGCAGATGGTTTTAGTGTTTATAGTTAAAAAAATATTTCAGGTGACTTTCATACGACCTGCCATTGAATTTTGTGGACGTATTTTTTTTATCACTTGAGCATTAACGAAATTCACTTAATATATTTGGCAGCGCGATCATTGTGACCCACTTTTGATCCTACAGGGCCCAAATTTGTCCTATGGGTAACTTGTATCAGTTTTTTCCGCCTTTTTGCGGAATTTATTTCACTACGTCTTACAAATTTTTGAACGAAATTTATCTTCATTAGTGTCAACTCCACGTGCTTCCAGACATAAAAATTATTTTATGGCAAAAATGTAGAATGATTCAAAATTGATTTTAATTGAAAGATCTGAACTGTTATCGGGAGGCCTATGTTACTTTCAAAATTGGCGTGTGTCTTAAATACGGATGTTTTTACAGCTATGATATTTAATAAATCATGACTAAATGTATTGATGTTAAATATGTCATTGATGCTATAAATTAGATCATTTGTATTTCTTGCACGAGTCATCAGAACTGTTTTAAAAGTTATATTAAAAGACTTAAACATAAAAATAGTCAAAATAATCTGATCGTTTTCTATAAAATAGTTATCATTCAGAAAGTTAAAATATTTAGGGAGGAGGATTTTTTTAAATTTTATATATTTAATCAATAATTTTACTTTATATGACTCTTTGTCGTATACTTTGATTTCAACTTTTAACATATTGCTATTTCAAAGTTCGTCCTTATTATAAAAATTTTGTAATGTCTTGAGAAGTGATGATTTTTTTACTATATTTGAAATATTGGCGGTAGAGTTTTGGGATTGGAGATCACAGGCTTGAAATTTGACTCAACGAAACCTTCACGAACTTAGAATATATCCATGTCAAATATTATTTCCTTCATGTTATACAAAATAACGACGGCTGTTCCAAAATAACACTTGTAGTTTCAAAAAAAGAAATTAATATATTAATTAATGTACAAATATTCTTAACTTGGTGTTTTTAATGACCAGCTAGATCACCAGAATTCATGATTGGAAAAAAATTTCAGTTAAATATTTTGTGTAACTTGGCCTTTATTATTTATTCAAAGAAATATTTTTAAATTTTGATAGACTTATAGCTCGTGTTATTTTAGCATAATGAACCTGTTCATTATGTTATATATTTTCCTAATTTTCAATCTATCTTGTTCATGTGACGTAATTGGTTGTATAAAGCAGCAGTATTAAAAAATGGTTTTATTAAAAAAATTCATAATTATTTGTTCCTGAAGTTAAATCCTAATTAAGATGCAACAAAATTTAAAATTTTATTAAAAGCATGTCTTATCCTAAAGTCCTACTCAAATGAAAAAAAAATGAATTTATATAACTTGATAATTGAAAAATGGGAAAAAACAACTACCACAAGATAAAATATCAGCAGCCAACAACAAAAACGATTTGAGTTTCATTTTATGTATTTCAATGCAATGTTGAAGAAAAGTTAATTAAAATGCTTTAAAAATATAATATAAAAAAGTTAATATTATTGTAATGATAATTTTTATTTTTAATACGGGATATAGTATTTTCGTAAGTTACTATGAAAAACTAATAAATTCGTTTAATTTTTTATTCTAACTAAAATTTCAAAAGAATCGCTTCTCGGTGTATAGCCCGATCACTCAAAATGCTATATGTTATAAGTTTAGTAAATGTTGGTCAAATTACTTGACCTCTAGACCACCAATATAGACAGACACATATATTAATACTCATTCGTCTTCATTATTAGTCGATATGAATACAATTTATTATTATAAAAAAACTGACCAACGAAATCCTTTATAATAAAAAAATATGGGGTCGGAAATTTGAAACAGGCGTTGAACCTCAATACTCTTTGTAAACGAGCCAACTTGGATTATGATCATATTTGAGTAAATTAAAACCTCTGAGCAATATCTCTAAAAGGATGTATGGAGAGTAAGAGAATGGATATCAGTAAACGATACCGTGGTAACGCTCTTAAACGGTTTCATTTATCAAGAAACTATCGATTTATCAGGAAACTAGAAAAAAAGAGTCGCCGTAACTGAGATGCGATCAAGCATACCGTATTCATTGCTTTACGATTATCATACCATTGATATTTTGTTACGGTTGTACGGAAAATAATAGTCTTTGGCAAATATAACTAATCGGATATTATGTTCGTGAAATGAGAAAGTTCTTCTTTCAATTAATTAACAAAGTATTTCAAACGAGACTAATGAAAACTAACTTAAAAACAAACTTCTTTTTCCTTTTTTTTTTTTGCATGATTTTGCAGAAATTTGTGGTCGAGATCTACAACTTTAAATGTTTCGTATGGGT
>JAPMOQ010007295.1:1380800-1453599 GCA_026543055.1 Argiope trifasciata | reverse complement strand
TTATGACACCTTCTCCGTATTCTTTGCAAATTCTCGAGTTGCTTAAGTAGCTTTTTGGCTTGGATGAAAAGCGAAGAAGAGCAGATTTCCAAAAATGCTGATTTTTACCTCCTGGATATTCCATTTCTAAGCCTTAAAAGTAATTAAAAATTAAATTCCTCAAAAAGACGATTAGCACAGTTTTGTAGAGTAGAAAGAGATCTATCGAAGGAATACCATACACTTTGTCAAACGGCAAAAACAATCGCTGGAAAAAAACGTAAATATAAAAACGCTACGAGCTTATTCCCCTACCCCAAGATATATAATTTTATTTAAATCATAATTCGAACATTCATAATTTACTTTGACTGTATTATAACTGAAAAAACCTCAAAATATTATAAATTAATATTAATAAAAAAATACAGCTTATAAAAAGTTATAAAAATATTATAACAAAAAAGGTAGCATTTATTGAAACATCCGATAAATTTAATGTCTCCACTTTATCATGCCCAAAATTAGAAGAAAAAAAATTAATCAAAAAATAATAAATGAATAATTCAGTTTTCTATCTAGCATTGAATCTAAAGTTTGAAATCGAGCTTTTTTCTCCAGTCCCTCAGAATAATATCTATGGTAAGAGGATGCCTACTTCTAGTACGTGTTTCCGTTAAGAAACGGCCGAAATAATGTACGCACTTTGATCTTCGTAGACCTATGATAATGGTGTGGATGATGGTATGGCCAACTTTCGAATGGAGATGGTTTTTACCCCGGAACCCTTTTTTCCAGTGCACGTGCTCTCTCCCACCCCATTCACATCATTGTAACATTAAAATGCTGGAGGCAGAACCCCTTCCCCTCTTTTTTATTTTTTTATGCACCAGTAACTGGAATTCTTTCCCAAGAAGTAATTTCACTCGACGGAATTTTATTTCTCTCACGTCTTCTGCCCCGCCAGTTGTATATCAGACCTTCTTGTTAACTCTTCACGCTTCAGAAAGATGCCAAGAGATTTTACATCTGCAGTAACATTGGTCGTGAATCTCAGGGTTGTTACATTTTTAAGTTGGATTTTACATTGTACGAGTTCTGGAACACCCCATTATGAACCTTACAGGTCGAGAGTATCTTTTGTATGACGTAATAAGTTCCAATATTTGAAAAGGGAAGCTACAGCGATACTAAATAATTGAAATGAAAACTAAATTCCTTTCATATCAACCTTATTGGATTTTTTCATTTTCTATGACATATGTGCTATGCCCTCATAACGATTTTCTATGGTATGTCCCCGCTTTAGTTTCCTACAGTATAAATACTGTGTCCCCGAAGACAGAACTTTCGGCCTTTAAGAGTTATATTGTGAGTCTTCATATAAAATTTTGGAGCCCTAGTAGCTTTACTAGTAAATGTTTTTTTTCCTTCAGATTTTTAATTAAGAAAAAAGAATAATAAAACATTCAAAATCATTTTAAAAAATTTCAGTTTTTTCAATGAGATTTATTAGAACTATGAGGGTATTCTCGTTTCGATTCAGGAGCGATTTTGCGTAAAATAAAAGCATTATTAAACACAGGAATTCAATAGCTACCTTATTACGAAACTAATAATTACTAGATTGATTTTGAAAGTTTGCACAGAAGAAACTTACTTTAGCTACAATCCATTACAGTGATGGATTTATATACTGATGTACTAATCACCTTATTATATGAATATGTATTAGTAAGTCTGCACATAAATAATATACTATATATATAACTTTCTTGAAAAGCAAATCAAACCGAATAGATTATTTTAATTAAAATAGCATTAGTATCATATATAGTCATAGTAAAAAATTTAATTAAAAAATTTGCTTAAATAATTAAATGTGTTTGCAAGAAATATAGCAACTAGTTTATTCTTTTTAATAAAAAATGTTAAAAAATAAAATTTAATATTAACAAAGATAGATTTTGCATACACCATACTACCTGCACCACAAATCTTGGAATTGAGTCAAAGACTTTAAATCTGAGGCTGTGATTGCCATGATAAATCTGAGCATGCTTTTTTATATTGTTTATTTTCTTAACCTATTGAAAATTAATTTATTTAATTCCCTAATTAGATAGCAAAATTTTTAAGAATATGTATCTTTACTTATTTCTATATTAGAATGTAAAGGAAGTTGAGACAATTAAGCATTCATGGCCATGTGATACCATATGCCTAGACCTGAATTATCTGATTTTTTATTCCTTCTTTTTATTTTAATTTGCGATGATTTTTCGATTTCATTTGGCATAGAAAGTATCAGGATCCGGATAAATGTATTAAGGGAATATTTTTAATTTATCAATTAATTAAGAAGTAGTGAATAAAATATTTCCAAGTCCTCCTCACATCTTTTCCCTTTCTACAACAAATAATATATTTGGTTGGAAAAGATAAGGTGTATCCATAAATTTTTGTCATTTAAGTCCGTTGCCATTCTTATTTCTCTACAGATTTAAATCTAAAAAAATAGACTGGCCATTGTGTAAAAAAAATCAGAAGGGCTATCACAAGTAAAGATAACATGATTCTTTCCAATTCAAAAGAAAAAAAAATAAAGCTGTGGTATATTTCGATTAATTAATTCCAATTTATTGTCAAAAGTATTTTAAAAGGCTAAAAGAAATATTCGCAAGATTCAGTTAGAAAAATTAAATAATTCTTTAATTTATAGCTGCCTTAGACATTTTTGAAGTCATAATATGTGCTCTAACATATCTTCGAAAATTCTATGGATCCTGGCTGTTTTTAATATATACTTATAATAAAGCTCAATGTGTGTGTGTGTTGGCGCTCTAAAGGCCAGACCGTTGGACCTACAGCTACCAAATTTGATGCATGTATACCTTGGAGGTTGGGAATGTGCAACTCGGAGCCCCTTTTTTCGATTTTTTAATTAGAATTTGAATTAATTAAAATTTAATCGAAATTTCGACGTCTTTCCGCTATAACTTCCGAAAATATTATCGCCCAAACATGATTTTTATATCAATGTAAAGATTAAAAAATTAGCCTTCTAATGGTATCAGTGTTTTAATGTATAACTTAAGCTGCTATTTTTAACGAATTTTTAAAGAAATATTTTAACCATGTTTCTTTTTATCACGTAACTGGATAAAATAAAAAAAAACAATGCCGGACGTTCAAAAAAAAAAAAAAAACTATCATCACAAATAAATCTAAAGAAATGCAACTTTTAACACGTGACTGGATAAAATAAAAGAAATATAAAATGTGATACTTTCTAAGAAAATAAATGCAAATCAAAGATTTCTATAATCGCTTGAAATATCTAAATCATTAATTCAATAAATCTTCTTTATTTGCGGTAAAAGTGATTGAATTTCAACAGGATATGCATCGAAATCCCGACTTAATGGCATATTTCTATAATCGTTTGCAATATCTGTATCATTACTCCAATATTTTTTTTTCCATTATAAAATGTGATAGTTTCTAAAAAAATAAATGCAAAGCCAAGGTTTCTATAATCGTTTGCAACATTTAAATCATTTATTGAATAATTTTTTAAAAACTTTTTCGCTTTCTTTTAAAAAATATTTAATATTTTGGCAACATCACCGAAAAATTTTTTTAGAACGCATTACTCATGGCGAACCAGCTGGTCGCCAAAGACGGCTAGTTATAAATAAATCAAACCTCTGTTAACAATAAAAATGAATATTTGTGCCTGTTGATGCTTTAAAGGTAAGACCATTTAACTTTTAGCTACCATTTTTGGTACATATATATTTTATACATTAGTAATAACTGCTTCAGAAAGATTTTCTAATTTTAATTGAATAAAAATAAATAGAGTTTTGACATTTTCCCGAGATAACTTCTGACTATATTGTTGTTCAAAAATAAATTTTACATCTTTTAAAGTTCTATTTTTTTTTCTTTAATGATACCAATTGAATAATCGTGTAATTTTTTTTCTGAATCTTATCAATTTTTAAAACTATGCATTTATAATATTTTCCTTGTTTTCAACAATGAATTTGGAACATCACCTAAATTTAGAAAGACAGATGACCCGTACATTTATGTTTTTAATAGCATAATGACGTCAAAGGAATGGTATCCATTTGAAAGATTCATATAAAAAAAACAAAGCATACTTTAGACAATTAATACAATACGACTTAATATTTGAACAATGTGACGAAATCAAGGACATGATATTCATTTAAACGATTTAAAAGATCATGTTTAATCAATATTGTCAGTGAACTAGCTGGTCTCTAAAGGCTAATGGTAATTTATAAACGATTTTTTTTTTGTGTGTGTATGAATGTTAAGAAATTGTGTTTTTATACGTACATGAACGTAATACCATGCTAAAAATGAAATTTTGAATAAATAATCTCACATAACGTATATTAATTATAATAAAGATGATTACTAAATGGTTATAAGCTAAAGTTTTGCTAAAATATTTTTACCAAAACTTTAAATTAGTTTGATTATGTTGAATAAATTTATTACAATTATTATTATGGATAGAAGCATCGTTTAAAACTTTCAGAGCAAAAAGAATAAGGACTTTAAATTCTTGATCCTGAAGTAGCGCGAAGTCATAAAATTAAAAATAAAGTAAAAACTTCTTTCCCCCTATTTGAAAACAAAGAAGAAAAAAAAACATTCCTCATTTGTACAGGGAAATGAACTTAGGGCGTTATACATTTCACAGACGTTCCAAAAGAATGACTGAAAGTTGACTTATCACCCAAAATAAACATTGTTGTACTTTGTATTTTCAAGTCGGAGCTGAAAATGTGTTCACCGCAACACTTTAACAAGTAATTAATCAAACGATTTTTCGGAAGTTCCTCTCCAAAAAGCCCTACACAAGAGACATCTGTGTTTATCTACACAATCACAGAGGCTTCTAAAATAGCGTAGCACATCAGCGTGTACACCTTCTTCAACTCCATTAGCTTCGGCCGCTGTCATGTGACTCACTGGAAGCACTAGTTTCGGCTAAATTAATCATTACGAATCACGTGGCTCCCCGCCGTCTAAACGAAGTGGAATCACCGTTAAACAAGAAACACATTGATTCCAACACCCCGCCGGATCTAATGAAACCAGAAAATCAACCCGAAAAGCCAAAACAAAAACTCCGAAGAGGAAGTAAACGTTTAAGGACCCACAACGAAGTTTAAAATCGCTTAATGACTGCAGATGTCAGGGAGATAAGAATCGACTTTTAAGAGTTAGACCGTAAAGTTCCTGAGAGAAGAAAGATCTTCGGGAAAAAAAGATGGTGATCTCTCTTTGGCAAGAGGAATCTTCCGAAAAGATCAAGGGATGATTCATTATCTTCAGATACGCCCGCTTACGACTATTTCTGGTGTGCCAGAAGACCTCCCTATGGATGGCAGATCCGTCAAATTGTCTAAATACAATGTCAGAAAAGATTTTCCACCAGTGTGCAATGTATGTGTCTCTATTTTCTTAATAAGGGCATGTGGCATGAGGGCATTTCAAGTATGGATTGGACACCTAACATGGTCGATCTGTCATGATTTCGAGTCCACCTGCCAAAGGCGTCAGATTTCAAAGATGTTTAGCAAGAGAACTCAATGATGGAACGTTTTCATAGCCATATGAGGAAACCATCTATTGTTTCGACATCTACTTTGTTCGAAATATGCCGATTGAAGTCTAATTTGAACGATAATAGTGAACAATAATATAGTAAAGCTTAGATAATTGAAAGAAGCTACACAAAATTTATAGTCACCAAAAATTCAAGTTTCGAAATATTGAACATTAAATATGTACGGCAGGAAAAGAGAAAGATTTTGAAATTAAAAACAGTAGTAGCTATTTTTTTAAGTTGGCCAAATTTTATATAAAGAAATATAAATACTAATGAATAAACTGATAATATTTATAAGTCAATAAATATAAAAAGGTGATAATTTAATAAATGTTTACGTTATGTTAATATCGCAAAATTACTTTAACATCGCAATTTGGGTTACATAATTATTCAATAAAATTTCTATGATTTCAGATTTCAAAACTTTTAATTTTTGAAAATAATTCAAAAATTTACGATGAATGCAGTTTTTTTTTGGTTTGATTTTAAATGAGCAAAAATAAACTCATATTGTTGAAATTTTTTTTACCATTATTTCAATAAGACAATCAAAGAAGGCGCGGGGGGAGACCATTCTTGATTTATCTTAATACTTTTTAAAATTCAAATCAAGAGTAGCAGATTTAGCTAAATTTCATTAAATATTGTATATAATATTTTAAGTATCAAATATTTTAATTCCTTTTCTTAAGTGACAAAAAAGTTAGAAAAGCTTGCTTTTGCATAAAATTAAGCAGAACTTAAATTTTATTAATCATCAAAGTAATAGTAAATCTAACTAAGACACAACTGAAGTGTCCTAAAAGGGTATTCCAAAATTATAGCAAGACTAATTTGCCATCGTTTGTGCAAAAAATATAGGCAACCCTATTAAAAAAAACATTTGACTGTTGATAGTATAGAGTTGATAAAAAGAGCGCGACACAAAATAGAACAACAGATTTTTAGTTTTGAACAATATTTAAAAAATGGTGAAACTTTGACGACCACATTTTGAAAATTTGAGAATTAGCGATCTGGATCGCTTGATTTAACAAAATTTGATTTCTTTATATGGTGTTATTTAAAGTCAAAGATCACTGCCGCAAGCCCACAAGTACATGCGCATTGAAGGAGGAAACTCAACACTGCATCAACGAAATTCAGCCATATTTATACAAAATAATTATGAAACATTTGGACAAAGATTGCGGATGGACTAGCAAAGCCAAAGGGACTTATTGCCCTATGTGCTATTCCATACATAACCCTATTCTATGCACTTTACTATTCAATAAAAATATTACAATTTAAAGAAAAAATGCATTTTACTTAATTCAAATTTTGTGTTATTAACCCTTTGTTCTACCGCATCATTTTTACTAACCCTAATCTATAAATTGTCAGATGTTTTTTTAAAATGGTTGTTAACACTTTACTGCACAAATGATGAATGTTGTGTTAATTTTGGAGAACCGTTTAGAGCACTTGAGTGTGTGTTAGTGAAGTGTCCTTTTAAATTACTACTCCGATTTGATTGCAAATTTAAATATTGAGTTGGAGCACTCTATTCGCGCTTTTTATTATATATTAGGAAATTGGTCGAACAAATTTAGATAGAAAAAATTCTAAATGAAATTAATTTTAGTTTAAAAATCGACTAATAATGGCTGGACTAAATTAGCAAACAAGCAAGAAATGGCGATACATTCTAAAAGCATACCACGTTTCATTGAAGATATTTCTGAAAATTTGCAGAAAAGGAAAATTGCGAGAAACTATAATATCACAACTCGAAAGCTATAGAAATGTCTATAAATTGCTCGTGTTATTTTCTATTACATATACAATTTCAAAATATGTAAAATATATTGCCTTACTATGAAAAATGATCTAATCATATACGTTAGTCATCACAATTTTTTCCGTAAAATGACAAGTAATTTGTAAAAACTTTTTTCGATGCCTCCTTTGTGGCAATTTTCATACCACAAAGAAGGGCAGCGAAATAATTTTTTGTATTAGCTTTACCATTTTCTTACTTTTCAAGTATTCTGAATGATTTGGGAAAAGCGAATTTCTTAAGAATCGTTTCTAAATTTTTATGCAGATTCTACGGAAGAAAATAAAGAAAAGAAATTTGCGTCAAAGGAGCATTTTTCTTTATTAGAAAGATTCCCGAAATAAAGATAAAGGAATGATGAATTTTGTCTCGTATATATAAAAAAAAACAAGCCTTTTTTCCTGGAATTTTTAAGCCTAATTTTAAATTAATACTAATTTTTAAGCCTAATTTTTTTCCCTTGTTTAGTAATTATATTCATGATTATAAAGAGCTCTACTCAGACGAAAACTTATAGCCAATCGAATAGAATTTATTACAATATATTTAATTTCCTTTTATATAAAATATTTTTTGAAAAAGATATTTATCATAAAGTAAGAAAATATTAATCATATTCATCATTGGGGCATATTGGATTTCCTTCTTTTGGGCATAATGAGACTTAAATCGTTGTTTGAACTCAGATGTAAACAGAGAGACGTATCGCATATGCATACCACAACTCTTTCTATTTGCACATGCGCAGTTTAGGTTTTCGCGCATGCATGGTGTAAATAAATCGCAATTATAAAACTCCCTTTATTACTTTGATATAAATTCAATGTACTAAAAACTTTCCCAGTAAACGCTGTACAAAATGGTATAAATATCTCCAATATCCGTTTACTATTTCTCGAGGTTTTGTGGTTCAAACAAGCAGACTCTTTCAGGAGACTTCGTTTTATACCATGTATAAATAGATTTTATTTTAATTTATGGCATCGCTTAACTAGTTAAATATTTTTAATAGTTATCAAGTTTCAAAACAAGTAATATTATCTCATTATAGTGATATTACGATTCAGATATGGAAGCTTTAAAATGGCGTTCCACTTAATTACATTTAATATTGAAGCGTATCGTTTATTACGTTTTATTTCAAGAACAGCCAATTCTATACTTAGCATCTTGAATTAAGCAGTTTCGTGGCAGTAAAAAAAGCTTATAGTTCCAATGAAATTTATTTCTTGGGTAATATACTAAATATTTAATTTATTTCAATAACAAACATGTATTAGAAATTTCTAACATATATAATGAATTAAATAAGTGTAGTTTTATTTTGAATCAATTATTTTGGAAACATTAACATTCTATTTTAATTTTTTTTTTCAAATTTTTAAGAATTGCATAACGAAATACCTAACAATTTATAACCTCTTTTAAATTATTTAATACAGTTTTCTTCTTAGTTTTGTTCAATCTTTTCACCTTTAAATGGTTTCAGTCAATTTCAAAGATATAAAATCAATTTTGCGATTTATACAACAATTCTGATAATTTACCCCTTATGTAAATGTAATATTAAGGCCTAATTCAAATGTACATAACTATTCTGTAAGAAAAATTTTAATGCAATAAAAGAACATGGACCTCGATTTAAATAACGATAGCATTTCTTCTTTATTTTCATGTTCCCTTGTTGTAAAGAAAACTAAGAAGACATTTGGTCCAGATTTTGGAGCTGTTAAGAATTTTTAAAGTTAGGAACTAATTAATTGTGTCTTTTAGCCAATATGTAGATAGTCAAAAGCCTGGATAGTTGCTCTATTAATAATTTTGCTGGTAAAATTACTTCTTAAATTTCTTCTACTTTGCTCGCTTCTATTTTCAATCGCCATATACTAATGTACAGTGTCAGACGGATATATTTTCTTTACATCGAATCTTATTCAAGTGCTATCTATTATTCTTGTTGCAAAACTATATCGTTTTTCTTTTGTATGCAACATATTCTTATTTTTAAAAGCATTTTATAAAAATCATTTTTTACTAGAGAAGAAAAAAAAATCTTACTTTGCAATTATTTTATCAAGAGTTTTGGAAATAATCTGCAATCTAGCAAATCGTTTGGTCTTTAAAAAGAATCATTTTCTATAAAAAGAATTTTAGAAAAATATTTTCAATCTTTTTTTATTATTTTAGACAAAATTCTTATAATAGATAATAACCTCTACAAATATTCAAGGCTAATTAATTTCTATTATGTAATGAATACTCCCCCCTCCCTCCGTAAAAATGTATGTTAGAAGTTGTATTTTCTTTTAATAATGATTTGCTAACTAATATCAAATTTAAACGATAAAACTCATTTGTCTTTTTTTTTAAATAGAGGGACCATGCTGTATTAGATTTACTTTTTACTAGTTGCATTGTAAAAATATCATTAAATAAAGAGTACTATTTTTACTTTACAGAAATGACGTTTTCCTACTACTTGAAAATAATAATTCCTCTTTCTAATTTTTTGACCTGGTTCCGTATAGTGGTATTCTGATGATAGATTATATTCCATCTTTGAAATTAATTGCACTTATGAATTATCGGGTTCGACGACTTTAAGTTTTCTGACGATAATCATAACTATAAATGATAAAACTATTTCAAAAATCCTTTTCTGATATGATTATATTCAGAAAGAACCAAAATATGATAATGCATAAAAATCTAGAGCCCAAATTTTTTATTAATTAATTTTCATCCATATCTACATATATTGTGAACAAATTGTAACTATACGATTGCTGATAGATACGGGATGTATGTTGTTTAACACTGAAATCTACTTGGGTGGTAGATACGTTACGCATATGTAATGATTTAAGAATTGTGATAATTATTTCCAGATACATGTTACTTAACTTGGAAAATGTGTTTAACTAATTATTATAAACGCTTTCAACTTCAAGGAAAAGAATCCTTTTTGCAATTCGTATGTGGTCCTTCTCTGACTTGTCATGTTCTGGTCTGATGGATGATCTTCGTGGGACTTCTAACTCTCGCATTCTTGGGTAAACAGTTAGTAAATAACTTGGAAAGGAATGGAATTTTGTATGAAACATTAGAATAAATCAAAGACTCTAGAAATGTATATTATTATAATAGAAATTATGCATATAAAGTATTGAAAAACTTTAAAAAAATTTCTGCTAAGAAAAAATTGTCTGACAACATTTCAATGTCTGCCACTATTCAAGAAACATTTCAATGCCGTGTGAATATATCAAGATAAAATTGCTCGAAATTTTTGAATGAAATTTTTAATTAAAAAATGTAATTTTAGGATGTATCTACATCAAGTTCAACTTGTTTTCTGAAGATCTGATTGTTAAAACTCAAAAATACTCTGAGCTATAGTCTGAGTCTGATACTGCTTAAAGTAATACGCACTGCAAAAAAAGGAAAAGTAAGTTTTACTGCTTTCAAATGCTACCTCTAGCAAAATGAAAACTAGTTAATGCTTTCTTTTGTTTCTCAAAAGTGAGGTCTATAACAGAAAAAATTGCGAATATCAATACAAGAGAATTATATATTATAGACTGACAATATACTGGCATGTGTGATTTTTATTTTAACACATATGGCATTTTGAAGAAACAAATACTCATTTCCTCTTTTTATTTGACTTAGTCACTTTCATCATTATACGACTGAATCATATTGCGTAAACTTTACCTCAAAATTAAAAATCCATTAATAAATAGATTGCCTTTTCATTTTGAGTATGCAAACTAAACTATAACTAAAAAAATGAAGCTATATACTTGGTCGAGTTTAAGACTGCGGTTGTCCTAAAGTACTGTAAATCATGAGATCCCCTTTAAAATTTTCAAATCAAAATTTTGTTCATTGATTTTAATTTAATACCAATATAAACGGTTTTTCAGAAACATGTATTACAACAAGCAGAATCAACAAAAAAATTCATCGTGGGATACTTTTAAGAATGTTGCTTTCTATCTTTCCAGCACAGATATTACTTTTCTCACCTATAAATGATATAAATGATAAACACCAGTCGGTCTGAGATCACTCCAACCCTCACTATAAAGACAAGCTATGATAAAAGGTTTAAATGTGCTTAAAATTTTAAAAAAGTTGATTTTGTAAAAAAAATCATATTGAAGTTTTATTAAAAATTATTAATCTCGTTGGCATTTTCAAAATATCCAAATGCATATTTGTCAGCTTTACTGAATTGTGAATCGTTCCACCAAGTAAAAATATGATCAATTACCATAATGATCTGCAAATGAATTTGAGATCACGAAAAACTCGTCACCATATGGCAAAGCTAAACAACAATAACTAAAAAACCCCAGTTCTTATTTTTTAAGCACTTAACAGTTTTCGAAGAGTATACTGGTCATGGAAAAAGTGCAGTATTTTGCATTAAGCCGAGTTTATTTGCCATGAATAATAAGTAGTGACAATTTGTAGCTTAAATTACAATTTTAGTAAAAACAAACATATTCGTAAATTTCAAGTTTTTAAAAATACTTTGAGGCCAAGTCGAAATCAAAGAAGCTAATAATAGATTATCATGCGTTGTACCATGCTTTATTCAAAGAGATTTATAATTCTCTAACAGAAAATTTTAATAATACATAAATTTTTATGAGCTTTTTCGTATATATTCAAGACTTTGTTAGTTTAAGTAAATAAATATGTGATTATTTAAATAAAAAATAAGAGTCATTTCATTACAATATAATTTTATACTAGGCGTACTCTCCTTTTGACGCGTATACTCGTCATCATTAAATTTTTGCGACGCAGTTTAGAGATGAATTTTACAAAAAGGTCGAAACAGTTAATTTGTTAATCTTTTGAGCAAGAAAAGGAAGAAAATTCTATTACTTTTTCACAATTGCAATTTTTTATATCCGTTTACGACATAGCCAAACATAAGCAATGCGAAATTTTCCAAGCTTCCAAGTAATCGAAAGACGAATTCTTTCGCAGATTATATATCTGCCATAACAATTTTTTCATATCCGCTCACGATATAGAGATATGAAAGACTTTAAATGCAGCCACGTGGATCATTTCTATGCAACAAAATCCATAAGTACAAAATCAATATCACATCCGATTTAAATTATCTGTGGAATAGGTTTATTATTGCATTCATACGGTAAATACTATCTTTATACATCTTTGACAAATGCGTTTTGTTTAGGACACGCGTATCGCGTTGTTGAAGATTAGTAATTGAACGGTTTCGTGTCGGTTCGGTTCCTGAATCGGAATAATCGTTTCCGTTACTGAACCCACCGAAGCCACGTGTTAATAAGAACCTTATATTCAGTACAGTAGTTGCGGCTGTGTTATACAAAGACATACATTCGTGATATAGTTCAGCATCCGCTCAAAATTTCAACAATTTTTTTATATATAAAGCGATTGAATAGTTTTAACCTTACAATAGAGCCGGCACGTGTATCATGACCTTTGACTTACATGGTATACATTTATACACAACATTTCAAGCAAATGTCATAGTAAGTTTTAGTAATTTAATTGTTAGTATTTGTTCCCTTTTGTTAATGGTTTTCAGCAAAATATTGTAATTTGAAGGATACCTTTGAATCACCGGAAATGAATAATGCGATTGAACGTTATTATTATAGGATGTATGTGCCTTTAAATTTTCTTTGATCTTCCTTTTTCCGCTATTATTCCTATAATAATGTCTATTTTCAAGCGTATTTTGAGCATGTATATTGAACGGAACAATATTTATATTGCTATTTCTTTTAACTATTTCCGTTATGAAAAATATTTCGTTTATAAAATCCAAATGAACATCGAAATTTCTGAATAACATCTGGGGAGTTTTAAAAAATATAATGTCTATTTTTTTTTTTTGAAGAGGGGAGTTTGTTTAAATGTTTTATTAGTAATTTTTTTATGTATTTTTTTATGTATATGAAGAGTTTTTTGGAAAATAAAATGTAATTGAAGAAAATATTATTCTTTTTGTATTTTTATCTTGGTTATATAATATAATCAAATTATTCAAAAATTCAATTATTTTTTAAATAGAGTCTCTTATTTGAGGCGAGCATTTTTTTCGTAATTGGGAAACACGTTCTACATTCTCATATTACCCAGAACCCTATATTCGAATAATACGATACTTGTAGAAATATTAATTCTTTCATTTCTGGATTGTTTTATTTATATCATAATTCAATTAAGCATAAATCTTGAAAACAGAAAGACAAATTTTTTTTTAAAAAAATCGAAATTATTTGGTTTTTTGTTTAACTTTCTTGTATGAAAAATAATTATCAAACAAAAAAACCTTTGCAATCGGGGAAAAAAAATCAAAATTTTGATGTTATTTTATATTCGTGTAAGTTCAAAGACACTTAAGATTTTGCTATACAATAATTCAAAAATAAAGCTATCCAGAAAATTTCCAATAACAGTTTTTCTTTAGAACTATCAATGTTCCTTAGATTTGTTAACAAATTTTTTTATTGGTTGATTGTCTATCCGTCTATATATTCATATGCATTTAAATATGATAATTTTATATGGGGAAATCATATAAATGGTATTTGGTATGTGATTTTTATATCAAAATTTCCATGTTTCAAAATTTGAATTACATCCGGGGCAATAAGTTGATTTATCAATGTTTTTTGGTTTATCAATTCATTATGTGATTGCGGTAATTAAAAAACGAAGCAAAGTGGATCAGATTTGGCCTGTGATCTTTATACAATTTTTATGGATCTATATTTAACTTTCAGCTATACATGTGAGTGGGTAGATTACTTGTTTAGTTATCCATTTTTATGTGAAAACAGGGACACATAAAAAAAAGAAAATAAACAAATGAAATCGGAAACTATAATGACAATATATTAAATACTTCCTCTGCCAAAATTTAACGATTCGAATTACATGTACCTTTCAAATCAAGGAAAGGAGGTATATTGGATAAAATGTAAGAAATGAAGAGAAAATAGACATTTAAGTTGAAAACATGGTGTAAAATAAAGCTCAATAAATATATCTTATATTCTTAAATAGATCACTCGAAAAAAAGTAACTGTTTGAGTTTCTTTGATGCAAAACACTCATTAATCTGCATCCTAATCTACTTCAGACTCTTAAATGAATGATAAATTTCATGATATCTTCTATGAAAACTATGTAACATTAAAATTAAGTTGATTTTATCAAACCCGAGCTCTTCCAAAAAAGCATCCGAGCAGCAATTCAGTATTGTATACGTTGCAACTGCCAAGTTATTTTCAGCTTAAAACTACAACTTTATTTTACTTCTGTGTATCCTAAGAAGTATCCTTATGATCCTTATGTATTACTTAAAAGATTTAACCGATAAGATTTTACGGATTATGTCGCAAATGTGCGCACCTTAGACAGTTAGCGTAACCATCGTGTACCACAGATCTGCGATAAGTCGACATGAGTACCCCGAAATGTCATCCAGATACCAAGCTAAATGTTTTCCACAGGAAAAAGAGGCGAAAATTGTGCTAGTGACACGAACGAGGTAAATCGGATATAGTATAAAGAATCACTACGTTGATGGATCAGCTATTAGGGACCTGGAGATGATCTTGCTAGATAACAACGGGCACCTGTCTTTTGGTATGACGAATGGGAAACACATCGGCAGGAGATCTTCGAGAAAATATCATTTTTTCCTTCTTCTTTTTCTTTTGCAAGGAACTTTTGCTGTTCTCTATATCCACAGTCTCAATTTAGTTTGCTGTGAATATATGGGTATTTGACAGATTTTTTTCCCCTGATGGTAGTAGAAATAGGGTACAGTGTTTAGGATTTAGAGAACTGGTCTCTATGAAAAAAAAGGGCATTTACAACACAGGGTAAAGGATATTACATATAGGCACCGAAAAAGCGATGTTTTTATAAAACCGTTTCATATCTTTTTATAATACTTTTTTTTCCTTTTGGGAAATATCTTTTTCTCTCCTTTTCCAAATAAACTTGTGCTTTTCTTTACAGTCTCAATTTAGTTTGCATTGAGCATAAGGGTATTTGACCGATTTTTTTTCTAATGGTAGAAGATATACTTGTCACAGGATAGGGTTCTGTATTTAAGATTTAAAAAATTGACCTCTATGGAGGAGATTGAACACTTTCCCCTAGAGTAAATGATATTTTATTTCAGAATATCCGATTTTATATTAATACCTGAAATCGCCATACGTCTTTATAAAAATATTTCAGAGAAAGTATAAGTTGTTTCAATTTTTCCAGTTATGCTTGGAATTATAGGAGGGGAAAAGAATCAAATGAAATTCAAGATAATTTTTATGACATTCATTTTTATTCATTTATCAGTTACTGAATTAAATATCAAAGATTATTGATCAAGATTATTATCAAAGAAAAATGTCAACATGTTTTGATAGATTTTTGGATCCAATCCATAGTTGGCATAAAGTGGAAGGTGGCTTATAACATCTCTTTTTTTATTGGTTCAGTACTGTTTGCTATTGTTCAAATTACTATGAAAATTTACAAGATTTATTTTTCTCATTTTCTTTGAGGGTATTTCCAAATGTTAAATCCTGAACAATTTAATGTATTTAATTGTCTTTTTATCGACACTTTAAATATTATATTGAGAAATATTTTTAAATATTGCACTTTTTTAAATATTACATTGAGAAATATTTTTAAATATTGCACGTTCTTTAAATGTAACATCAATGAGTTTTGTTTTATAGATTATTTGACAAAGATACGCGAGCAGTAGAAAAAACTTGTTTTTTGAATTGTCGAAACAACCGTTTCTCGTAGAATAATGAATAAATATTATATTAGTATATGACTTATATCGTATATTAAATTAGTTATGAAGGTCAGTTTTGGTCTCTTTAGAAACCACCATTTAGCAGTTTATTGTGAAACATAGGATATATCTTGTCGTAAGATTATGTAGGATGAACTTTACATTAATAGCAAAGTACATTAAAAACTAATCAAGTATAATTTATAAATAATTCAATAATCGTAAATACTTGATACGAAATTCATAATTCGAAATTTTGTAAATTCATTTTGAAATAAAAAGCAATCAGCATATATATATATATATATATATATCGTAAATTTGTAGTTTTCAACCTTAACAAAGAATTTAAATTTTTTTAAAATTTCAAATTCAATGATATTGCATTCATACAAAGGTAATATAGCTTTATTCCCTGCATCAATAATCCAACACCACTAGCCATGAAAATAATTATTATCTTTTAGTGAATTTCAACAAAGTTTTCTAGGAAAATCTTTTATTGTTGCAAAGCTATTTTTGATCAAATTATCTCTAAAGTGCACTGAATTTCCATTTTGTTATCAATATTTAATATGTATAATCTGATTATAAGAAAAAAGTATCATAGAATAATAATTCGTATAATCCCATTTTAACTTATTTATTTGGAAAATTTCAAGCAATAATAGTTCATTCTTCGGAAAGCTTCATATCGTGTTTTCTCACAAAAAATATATTGATGCTTATAAAAGTTGCACGAATTATCTCCTATGAAATTATTGATTAGCAAATTATTTATTTCTCCTAATTACTCAACACAAAACAGTTTCAACTCATAATTTACTCCTGTCGTGAATATCATTCTGCGTTCTTCTAAACGTTTCGCAAACTATTCAAATCAAAATCACTTTCAGAAAAAAAGACAATCGAACAAAACATTGCAAGTACTACGAGCTTTATTTTAGTGAAAAGAAGTGCATTTATCCAACAAAAGATGGTAAAAAATAAATTACAAATAATAATCGACTACTGCATTAACCGTTTCGCTTTATTTTGTGGTCACTTGTTCCATATCTATTCATCGTGGTATGAGTTCCAAAATAAGATAAATGCGTTTTCTCATTACTGTGTTTCACTTCAACACAAGCAACGTGTCTCGAAGGTCATTATGATGTTTTGCTACCCACAATTTGAATTGGGGAAAAAATTACCCACAGAAATAACTAGCTTTTAAGACTCACAATAGCAGGGAAAGAAAAAAAAAACGATTTGAATTGATGTCCGTTGCATTGAGGAAGACGCATATTGCACAAGCTGCGCGCGTTCGTTGTCCCTTGGAGGGTTGGCACTTCGTGCGCTGTAATAATCACGTTATGATCCACCCATATTATTCCCCACTCCCCTTAGTCTTTTTGTGGCCACAGTAGCGCACGCGTACATGTTTTCCCATATTAAATTTGAAGCTCATAATACTATGTTGTTTGGTTGCAAAAGATTTGTATCATCGAAATGGCTCTTTTGTAATAGAAACAGTGTATTCTATACAAGTAGTTTCTATTTATTTAAATTACAAACAAACAAAGCTATGCAATGTAGAATAATATCCACCAAAAAACGCTTTCAGATACAGCTGTTTTTTCAACGCTATACAAAAAAAATCTTAATATTCCATTTGAAAATTAGTATTACATTAGTTTGCTTTATAACGGACAACAGTTGATGCAATATTAATTGTCAAATTATAAACATTTGATAGAATTTTCGATTGCGAATTCAAAATTCATATAAATGGTGACTGGAGCCTTACTGCATTGCTACATTGAATTAGAAATTTATTTATCATTTTATTACTAGTACTATTACGTGTTTGCATCAGCGACATCTATTAGTAAACTTGTGAAGTATCTATATAAACGACAATGGTTTGGGATGTTACCAATTTACTGTTACTTTATTGTTATCCTTTTGAAAGGTTTCCGTTCAATATGTTTGAGTTATTCAATGTATAAAGAACCACAATCATAGAATGCCCCAAATTGCAATTTCGACCTTCATTGCTTCTTTCTTACTTTAGTTTTTTGATTTGATGAAATCTGCTGCCGAAGCCCATTAGACACTTTAAAAAGTTTATATTCATGCCGCTGCGTCATATTTCAATTGTTGGTTTTGGCTTCAACAATGTAGAATTTTGATGCCAAAAAAAAAAAAAAAAACAGCATGGAGGAACAAAACAACAACAACAAAAAAAAAATAGAAGACAATCAATTGCAAAATTTATTGGGTGGAAATGGGAAAAAAAAAGTAGAAAATGATGAAAAATATTTTGATTGTTATACAGTGTACCAATTTTCCCCAATAAATGTTCTTTTAAGGAGGAAAAAAAAAGACCAAAATACATACAAGCATTAAGTTAATATTATAATTTAATCTTAAATTCAATAATATAATAAATTCCTAATATTATCTTGAATTCGGTTGCAACAATATGAAACTTTGATATTTTAAGATTGATTTTATCTGCTAAATCTGATCTCTGCCATTTTAGACGATTATGAAATCTTGTGTTAAGTTTTTAGGCAAATATCAACTCTCTCCCCCCTTCTTCTGCTATATTCGATTTTAGAATATTCATTAATGCAAGGGAAAGAAGAAAGAAATAAAGGAATGCAAACTTTCTTTAAGGATAGCTAACATTTCAATTCATTAAATTTAATTAATTGCAAAGTTTCTAGGGAAGAGGGACACCATACTTAAAAGAAAACTTGCAAACGGAAAGTCAATCTCGTTTCTCAAAAAATTATAGCAATTGCAACGGCGATATGCTGCCTCCATATTCAGTAACAATGTATGCTTCCTATAGTTAGACCGTTTGACCGAGAGTGAATAAAATTAGCGAACTTATATTCCTTAAAGTGTGGGTAGGTTTTTTTAGTTTAGTTTAGTTATATTAACGTCCCGTTTAAAGCAACAATAGGGCTATTTTGGGACGGACCTCGTAATTTTGAACCACGGTCAGATGACGAGGACGACACCTGAACTGGCACCCCCCTCTCCACACCACGCCACACCAGCGGGAGGACTTTGGCCTGACAGATTTAACGTGCAACAGACCCCCTCACACGACGGATCTTCGGTGGAATCGAGTCTCGAACCTGAAACCCTCCGGTTCCGAAGCCGAGACTTTACCACCTGGCCACCGTGGCCCACTAAAGTGTGGGTAGGATATAGCATCAAAGCAAAATAGAATCGATTGAAAATTCAGCTGTATTATGACTTGTTTCAGTGTTCGGTGATATGACGTTTTTAGCAATATTTTATGTTTTTATGAAAATATAATCGCAGAAAAAAAGTTTCTTACTTCCCTTTTATATTTAAAAAATGCTTTTTTAACTATACCAACTCAGTTATCGTCTGAGTATTACCTACATTTGGGCAATTTTTATTATCTGTACGAAGTGTACAAATAGAAAATATTGCATTCGTCAAAAAATATGAATTAATTTATTTTTTGTGAATTTTAAGGTTTTAGATCTTTCTTTGTATGGAAAACAAATTATTATATCTGCTGTCTATGAACACGTTAAACTCAAAACGTTTTGTGCAAGACAGATGAAATTTAGCATATAGACTTGAACCATATTTATAAACTTATATCAAATTCTTAATAAAATTCATTTAGAATTAGTTTGCCGTTCCAGCTATCAGTACATGGCTGAGCACGAAAATAACAAAAGTTAAAGTAAATAAATATAGCTATTAAAAGGTAGATGAAAATTGTAAAAGAAATGTGCGATGAAAGAAAATAAATATTTTAAAAGTAAATTGTTAGAGTAGTTTACACTTTTAATTGCATTAATATATCATTACTATTTGTTCTTTGGAAGAGGATTTTGTATATAGTATGTCTAAGAAGTATAAATTTACTAAACAGCATGGTCATTACTTGATGTTTAAAATTACTTGGAAATGTAAACATCAAGTAATGTACAAGAATTTTAACTGAAATTAAATACAAACAAGGGAAACAAATGGAGTGATTTTCTCAAAGCCTTCTGGCATGCACTCGAAGAATAGTGTTATTCCAGAAAATGTCTTTCATGGTATTAGCGTTCAAAGTTGCCAAATATGAAACCTTTAAGGTGATTTAGTCTTTTTATTTAAAGTGTTTTATCTTTGGCGATTAATTCCCGCTGGTGTGGTGTGGTGTGGAGAGGGGGTGCCACTTCAGATGTCGTCCTCGTCATCTGACCGTGGTTCAAAATTACGAGGTCCGTCCCAAAATAGCACTCGTGTTGCTTTAAACGGGACGTTAATATAACTAAACTAAACTTTGGCGATTAATATTTCTCATATTATTAACCACTGGAATATGAGTAAAGTGAATTTGTGTTTCAAAGATATTTTTTCCTAATCGATTGAAACAAAAATTTGAAATTAAATTAGACTTGTAGTAAAAAATTAACATACCAAATTGATATATTTTATCGCTTTTAAATGTTTCTGAGACTATAAACATACAGAAATCAATCTCTTCTTGGATTTTGCTTAAAATATGAATGATTTATTTACAAATTAATTTTGGGTATTGAATTTTATTGATCTAATTATCTTCGTTTTGCAGTTATCGAGTTAGCTTATTTCGAACAGCCGGTCAGACAGAGTTCTCAGAATGGATTTTAATCAAAATTTGACAGAAATCTGCAATTTTGGTGCAAGACTCTGAACTAAATTTTATCCATCTAGCTCAAAGCATGTTTGAGTTATCTTTGCTGCAGACATTGGACATTTTCTAAAAATGTGTTTTTCGAACTCTGGTAGATCTAAAACGTCGAGACACACCAAAATCTCAAGTTCAAAATTTTTGACAATTACTCTATTTTTTTTTATACTACGCCGACAAAAAAGTGAAAAAATCTAAGAAACAATTTAACAAACATTTATTATTATTGTTATTACTATTGCGAATTCAGTTGCAATCGAGCTGACTCATCCGTCTCCATTTATTCATAAATTCCAATCACGATTTTGAATTTAACAAAAAACCGCATCATGTGCGAATCTGTTATAAATAAAAACTAATGCTTCTTAAGCAGCACCTGAAAAGAAAAACCACTAAATCTTCACTTAATCCTTCATAATATACTTCCATTTCACATCCAAAAAAGCGAAGGAGTGCGCAATAAGTATTCCCAAACATGATTTCTTGCCAGTCTTCAAAGTAGAAAAACATGGAATCTGACGATGTCAAAGCTTAACCTTAATAATAACCCCAGGGGTTGTCACCAAATTATCACTCTAATATGAAATAATTACTAAGCCTGAAGCTTTTCTCCCATACAAGGACTGTGTCTTAAAGGCTGCCATAAATCACTGATGAAAGAAATGCCCAGCAAAGGTAGCCAGGTAAAATATTATGATGAATGTTACAAAGCTTTTCAGCAGCATTTGTTGTTTGTTATTTCAGTAACAAAATGCAAATTCGATAAAGGATTTCCAATGTCGATGCATGGTTTGCTAACTTGGTATGCTTTAATTTGTATTGCAATGTATGGTAATGTTTTTCTCCATGAATTTCTTTTCAAAAGAAATAATTGTGATTGTACTAATTATCGATAAAAAATTATAACTATATTTTTTTGTCCTAATATAATAAAGAAATCGTGTAACACATTTGAACTAAAAGTTGAATTTTGATTTTTTTTTTATGTTTCTTATAGTCAGTATTCTTTTTCATAAAATTTTATTCACTTTCGTTTAAAAAAATTTATGCAACTGTATTTGAGTAATAAAATTAATTCATATTTAAAAGATTAAAGCAATTACACATAGGATGTTTTTGAATCTACTGAAAAAGATATAATAGCCAAATATTTTTTGAAAAAAATATTATATATGGTTTTTTATTCTTTAATTTATTTTAAAATGAAACTTTTTTCTGTAGTATTTAAATAGTAGAAATCCCTTTTTTAATGTTTCAAGTCTCATATTTTAGACAGTATCTTTTTCTCTTCACTATTATGTATTGAAAGCGAAGCATTTTGTTACTGCGCATGCGCAGCTATAGAAAAAAAATAGTCATTATAATAGCTATATAATAATGGTCCATAATAATAACTATTTATTTTAAAAACTTTAATCAATATTTACCCAAATAAAAATTGTGCCTAATACAAAAAAAATTTGCAAATTAATAATTTTTGGCATTTTTCTATTTATCACATTTTTAAAAATAAATATCTTTATAAGCTTACAGAATACATGATAATAAATGTTTAGATTTTGCTTAATTTAATATTTTGTTCATAAATATAGAAATTTGACAAAAGCTAAGTTATTAATCATATCAAGGCATGCGAAATATTAATATGGAATTATAAAATTTAATTTTTTTTTCTCATTTTCTTTATCGAATAAAACCTTAATTTCTGTTGCAATTTCTTTGAATATATAAAGAAATTTTTGCGCATACAACATGAAGAAAAAGTACTGGAATCTTTAAAAATTTGAAGTCGAGTTTTTGATAAATCTCGACCTTTTCACACTTCCTTGAGTTTGAAAAACAAATTTTCAGCATAACATATGTCTGTCCGAGTGTTTATCTATTTGGGAGTATGATTCTTCAAAAAGGCTTTGAACTTGACTGATAAATATATATTCTTACAATCAAATTGGAGTTTTCCATCATATTTTAAGAAAAATTCATTCTCAGGAAGTCTGTCTTTCCAGTTTTCCGAGTACAAAATAAAATCGATATGCACAAAAAAGCAAACAGCTAGGTAAACAAAATTTTATATAGAAATTTATCATTTAAGTTATAGGTTTGTATCTAACTTTGAATGCATTCCGTATGTTTATTAATTTGCACTTTCATATGCATATTAAAGGAATAACTCATAAACTTAATTAAATTTGATTTGTTATTTTGCCAATTAACTGTAGTTTTGCGCCAAATTTTAAATACAATCGGTAGTAAACATGGTTTCCAAAATATATATTTGCAAGATAAATTTAGTAAAAAAGCAAAATTCTTGTCAAAGTTATATATTTCAAAACTATTGTTTATCAGTGCAAGGTTTTCTTGACTTTGTCTAAGGCCCACAGTTTTATTCGACGGAAAGAGGATGACTTTTTATCGAAAAGTATGCTAGAAAGCTCCGGAGGAATCACTTCCTTCGATCAAATCCTTCTTATTCTACTCTAAATAATTTTTTAATTATTAATTTTAATTTCGTGAAAGGTTTTTTCAGTAACTAAGATGGTAAACAATAAGGCTGATACGATTTTCAGCACTTTAGTAAAATTTAAATACAATTCAAATGAATTGAAAACATTTGTAATGTTTATTATGATTGCAGATAGTGATATCCGACAACAAATTTTAATTACAATTCATAAATTGTTGCAGTCTTTATTCTTTTGAAAGTCATCGATATGAATATAAATTTCATCAATAGGTGAATATATTGTGAATATACAAATTTAGAAAAAAGACATAAAACGCTTAATGTCCATATAGAATTTCGTATGTTTTCTTGAATAAAAACTATTGTGCTTTCGATTAAGACAAAGACTATGTTTGCGATTTTTACAATTTTCAGGCATAGCAGACTCAAAATGTTTGCATTTACTTGGATCAGTAGGCATAAAATGTACACTAATTCAAATGCGGGTATATTTATATGGTGTCCACTAAAATCACTTTATCCCATATTAATGTGACCATGTTAACAACTATTGCCATGAACTTAGTATATGGAAACAGTGACAGCGCCACCTGGCGACAAATAACAGCGTTTTTAGTTCTAAAATTGTATAATATATAGGACAAAACTAAATTGCAAAATCGTAGAGCAATTTTTCAATTTAATACGAAAACCCATCTTGTGCGCAATAACACTAAGAATAATATGTAAAAAATGCGAATTATATCTATGCATGTTTTATATACAACAAAATAAAAATGATTACTCAAATTTCTTGGCCGAAATATTATAGATTGTTAATGTTTTAGATTCTATCCGGCTCTGCCTTGACATGTCTTGAATGCAATAGTGGTTACATTCATTGTATAACGATCCTTCTGTAATGCGTTTACAGTAGTATGCAAGTATGAAAACACATCTTCTTGTTAAAAGTAAATATACAGTAATAAGAAACATGCTAACGCATTAGTGATAAACTGAAAAAAATATGTATCATTATTTTTGTTTAGATCTTTGAGAGTATTTAAAATGCTTGCATTGATAACGCATAATTTTTAACTTTGCAGCAGGTGATTATATAAAGGAAAAAATAGTAATAAAATTAAGGATTTTTTTGTGCATATGTATTTTAGGTGAAGTAATTATAATTTTTGTAAATCCGTGTAAACTCCAAAATTACCACCATTTTTTTTTGAAATTCGTATTGGGTTATAATCATTTTTATAATAAGAGTTTAAAAATTAAATAAATTGTGTAAACTCTTATTTAATAAGCGATCATTACCCAAGAAGTAAGTGCGGGCTTGGGGGTCCATTGTTTTGTCATGAAGAACGTTTAGACTATGCATTATACAATTTACAGATATCATGCCTACCAAAAATGCATTTTCATATTAACAAAAGTTGATGTATCGTAATGAATTATGAAATACATAATATGAATTATGTAATAGATCAGATTTCTTAAACCTAAGAACCGAATGCTAACATTAAAAAAATATGCTTTTTCAAAAAGAATGCTATTTAATGTGATAAATTTAAAAGATTGAAATTTCCCAAGTTATTGCTTTTAGTGGTTGTTATATATTTTTTAGTGAGAAGGAAATATAAAGATAAAATAACTGGAAAATGAATTTGATATCAAAAATTAATTGTCTACATATATTAGCTCTTTTATTTACAATGACGAAATTAGCCTATGCATTTAGTTAAGAAATTTTCAGACTAAAAAAAAATTAAAGTCTTATCTATCATGTTACCATTTATACCAAAATAGAAGCCAACTGTTTGCAAAACACAACTTAGTTTCTAATTAGGCATTCAGAAAATTTGAAAGATAAACTTTACACACCTTGCTTAAAGTGAAAATTTATTAATCTGTAAATCTAAATTCTAAAAAAGCCGTCGATTTATTCTTTAGAAATGGAAATTAATTATTTTTATTTTAGTAGCGACTTGTCATTCTTTAAAATCTTAAAGCCTTATTTATGGATTGTTTGGATTGAGCATTAATATTTCCTTTGATCGCTTTCATAGCTAAACGTGGCATTAATAATAATATTAAATGGCCTGTCATCGAAAGATTAGGAATAGGAAGAAAAATGTCAACAGAACTTTTTAAATCTGTGTGAAAGATGCAGAGTAATGCCTTTAAGCAACTTTTTTTTTGTTCGGTTTCAGAAAAATATTGATAAAATCATAGATAAACAAAATAATTTCTAGCTTTATTTATTATTTCATTTTATTGAAAGGAAACAAGAAAAATCGATAAAATCTTGTTTATGGATTAAATGTCTCTATTTCATATTAATCTCTAAAGTATAATAAGATTAAAAGCTGTTATCGTTTTTTATTTTCGGTCTAATTGAGTTAAGACTTTCTAATTTTCACTATCAGAACAATGATCGAATATTTTAAAATATAAAGGAAAAGTGATTTCTTTTAAACTCTGTTTGTCGATGCTAATAAATCATCATATGTCAATATAAAACTTTCAATCAGTCATATTTGTCCTTATCTTGCATTTTATTTTTTATAAAAAGAAACTTATTTCAAAAGTAAAATTATTATTAAGATTATTTTTTAATAAAATCCTATGCATTATTTTTATTCTAATCTCATTTTTTTTCTTAACTAATATCAAACTTATTGCGAAGAACATTATTCCAATATTATCGAGAAGAAGAAACTTTGCCCATCAACTTTTAAAGAAAATAAAAAAATATTTCGATACGAATCACTTCCTGATTACATATGTACATTTTTCCATTTCACATTTGAACTGATCATTTAAAAAAATAAAAAAGAAATTAGGTATGCACTTAATTTAACATGTTATTCGAAACGATATGCTGCATTTCACTATTTATTTCACAGTTTATTTACCATTACTTACATTTTTGAACTTACACTCAGTTTTAAGATGGTGAAATTGAGTCGAAATGACACTGTCAGCATAAAAGCAGATAGAAAATAGCTCTAATAGTTAGTCAATAAAAAATATTTGCCTGTGTAAAATCGTGTTTTTTCAGGAAAGACATCTTTAGACATAAATTGAAAAAGCAAAAACCCTATTTAAATTAAAAATTTGCTCGAAATTTTTGGAAAAATTTCCGAAATACACGAAATAAATGCATATTATATATATATATATATATATATATATATATGCAAGAATTGCTCTTTTAAATTTATTAGGCATAGGATTATCTTAAGAAATCCCTGATATAACTTATTCAGTCTATGTTGAAAGACATTGCTTAATAAATGGGAAAATGTAAAGAGCCAGTTCCTTTTTTCCAAGAACTAGTCTGGCTTCGACAATTTTTATTTTATATCAAAGCTGATGAGTCCAAGATGCATCACCAATGGTCACCTAATCTTCTCATAACCGACCATTTTCAAGAGAATTATTAAGAACACTATTCCATTGCACATTCTTTTTGACAGGGGAAAAAACCCATGATACAGTTCCCCGACTCCAATCGCTGAATCGATTTTGCTTATCTCTATTTCATACAAAAACTCAGAATTCAAAAATTCCGGACAAATCATCATATGTAACATGCCCCACCATCCATCATTCTTCAGCTTTAGAAAGCATTACAAAATAATAGCCTTCGATTACAAAAACCAAAACCGCCAGCCACAGACCTACAGCGATTTCACAAATTAATTTTCGAATATTATAAATTTATATAACCAGTCAGAACACACTACATTTTTGTGTATATATAATTTAAAATAAAATTTTCTTTCATTGTAATAAAAGATAATTTATCAATTCTGATAGACATGTTTACATTAGTCTTAGTTTGATTTTTAATTTTAATTATATTTTTTTGCTTCAATTAATGATAATATTATTAATTTTAACCAAAGCAACATTTGGACAGATCCCCTGATTTTAAAACACGGTAGAATAACCAGAATGACACTTGAGCTTGCACCCACCCCATATGCAAAAGTTCGCACAACACCAGCTGGAAGATATTAGCCCTGACAGATTTAATATGCACCCCAGTTCGCTCAGATGTGAAAATAGCTTTCGAACACACAGTCCTAAGGCTGAGAAGTCGAGATACTTACCACCATACTACTATGGTCAGAGATTATTAAATTTATTCACTTAATGTGCTGGATGTACAGCTAGTCATCGAAGGCAACTGGCTTAGTTTAAAATTTAAGCTTAAGGATAATATATATGGGAATGAAATAGTGCTTTTTGGTTTTATGTTTGCTAATAAATAAAGAATTTTTGTTTGTGTGATGCTATGCAATTAGTATAGTCTGCTTATGGTATTGTCAAAATGAATAAAATTAATGAAATCTACAGAGGTCCATAATATAAAATTTTCGCTGCCATTTTAAAAATGAATTATTGAAACTTGGCTGTTCTAATCTTTTCATTTTCAAAATTATGCAATATGAACAAAAAATAATATTAAAAATTACTAAAACTAGCAATCTTTTTGCGTCAATTGCCAAAAATGACAAACATGACAGCTATTGCAATCTGATAACAAGTACTTACAAAGTGTTGCTCTAAATTCTTTCTTATTAATAAAACGACTTTGCTGTTTTGTACACAAATTTCATTGAGTATTTAAATTTAAAAAATCACATAAAAAACCCTATATTTTTTTGAGGTGTCAGGAAAAAGGTAAACAAAAGACGTATGTAAAAACTTCGTGCATGCAATCTGGTGTTTCGTTTTCATAGATTCTGCAATCATGGCTGGAAATCAAAAAGTTGGATAAGATATCCATTACTAAGTCTATTATCTTTAATAATTTGCTATATCTTGTAAGAACAGAGGCACTGTGAAATGGCTGAAATTTATTGTAAAGAATTCATTTTGGCTTTCAAGGAAATTGCTATATTTTAGCTTGCTGTGATGATTTAAACAAATGTTTATTAAATCGCTATCTTATGATTGCACGAAGGTGGTGATAGTTTCATTTTAAAGCAGTTTAAAAGAAAAGTTTAGCAATGATCGCAGAGGAATTGGTTACCGTTAAAAACTAGTCTTTACAAATTTCTAAATAAGAAACTATCTGTTTCAGTTCTTTTTATTGTTTGTTTATATTGATTATAAGTTGGATCGGGTTTCCAAGCCCAAATTGTTTTTCATTCGGTAATTTAGTTATCTCAATATTACTAATTTTTTTCTCTTTAGATTAAGAACCTAAACAAAAGTTTAAAAGGGTATTCTTAAACGGCGAGTTTATTCCAAGGTAATTGCTGCACCTTGAGAGTAAATCTTGTTAGATTTTCTTAGAGAGGGTTGTCTTGTGTTTTAAACAAATCATTTCCGAATTCACATCAGTACAATTCTTTGTTCATATACAGGGTGGCCCAGAAGTCACTTTACATTTTGAAAATAAATAACATTTTTTCTATTTATATATTTCTTTTCCTCTTTTCAGAATTAAAAAATATAATCCCTGGAAATTTTTGGCATGGATAAGTTTACAACAGAACAACGAGTGAAGATAATTGAATTTTACTTTGAAAATGGACGGTCAATTGTTGCAACAGTGTCAATACAGTCATTTAAGAAAAAGTTATTTAATTTTCAAAATGTTCAAAATTTTCAAAACTTACAGAGCCATGCTGTTGAAAACGCGTCACTAAGTTCCTTATTGCAGGCCTACTAGGGGGATGTCGAACATTAAAATGGCGCATATACGATCTTTGCGTTGCAACAATTGACCGTCCATTTTCAAAGTAAAATTCAATTATCTTCACTCGTTGTTCTGTTGTAAATTTATCCATGCCAAAAATTTCCAGGGATTATATTTTTTAATTCTGAAAAGAGAAAAAGAAATATATTAATAGAAAAAAGTTATTTAATTTTCAAAATGTAAAGCGACTTCTGGGCCACCCTGTAGAAAACTAGTAGGATTGATCTCTGCAAAACTTTCTAGTATACTTTCTACTAAAGATGTTATTCCAGTGAACGACTTACATGGTATTTACATATTAAAATTATGAAATATGAGCAATTTGGTGTGAATTTAGCATTTATACTGAATCTATCGTGTGATCCTTCGCCAGATTTTTGGCGATTAATCCCTGCCATGAGGTCAAAAGTATCCAAAAATCCAATTTGGGCTCCTTCCAGATGCGTTCTTCCCAAACTATTGAAAAAAAATTATGCATAAAACTACACTTAGAGTCTCAAAATCATGTACCAAATTTAAGAGTTTTGAATTATCGTGTTTTGAAAATCATGCTTTTTGAATTATCAAGCTTAAATGTTTCTGAAAGTACAGAACGACAGATGATCAAATCCTTACTGGATCAACGTTCAGAATTTGGTAGCTGTCTATACCAAAGATGAAATTTGTGCATTGAATTGTATGTATCTAGATCTCCTCATTTTGTAATTATCGTACTAATTTATACTCGAACAGCCGAACATTCTCTGAAAGGATTTTGCTGAAAATTTGATAGATGTCTACAAATTTGGTTTTTAAGATTTAATTTCAACCGTCTATCTCAAAATGTTTTTGAATTATCTTTATCACTGACAGACAGGCAGATAGTTAGACTACGGACATTCTCCAAAAATGCGTTGAAGCTCGGCAATCTTAGAAGATTGGCAAGCAATTCATATAGGCTTAAAGAAAGGGTAGCCATTGAATATTTCTGTTTTTGTCTTCGATCTTACTAACGCGAAATGGAATACGCGTGCAAATTATCTAACGCTTTCCTAAAAAACAGTATTAAAATAAACATTTGTTTCGCGTGCACAAACAATCGTCCATATCGTATTGCTAAATAACCAGTGAGTGTTATGATTGACACATACCAGCTTCGGATGCAGACGCCTGTAAAGTTCGCACGTGTTATATATTTTTTATTATGTTATATATCATAAATTTTGTTATATATTTTTCGTATAAGTTTATACTTTTAAATATATCGTTTTTAGGTTAGGCGGGTTTTTTTATTTGTCCTTATTTGAAACTTTTCGTAGATATACATCAAAATTTACACGCGAACAAAGTCGCGGGTTATAGCTAGTTAAACATAAAAAAAGAAAATAAAATTTGGTTTTTCATTTTGAAAGATTATGAACTTTAGGCAATATTTATTACGAAATATATATGCATCTTTACATTATTGTCCAGATGTCAAAAACTTTCTTTCTAGTAAGAAAATGTAAAAGGATTTCAAGAATTAGAATGTATTTAAGAAAAGAAATCCACATCTAAATTTCCATTTTGAAGACCGGTTCTACTACCTTTTATTGTAAGAAGCAGCGAACCTAATTGCTTCAGAGAAGCATGCATGAAGTAGAAACCGTGTTAATGAAGAGAAAAACTTCTTGTCTTTTTTTCCAAAATCAATAAGAAAAGTTATGGCGGTTGTCATGGTGATATTTAAATAATCATTAAAATTCTTGACATATACTGAAAGTTAACACAAAATTAGCATCGTTATCAACTATTAAGAAACTTTAATTTTAAACCTACAGCAGACCTGATTTATTTTTACTTATTCAATTTTAATAAGTATCTTTTCACAGCATAATTAAAAAGTAAATATTTGCTACTATTTGAAGGGAGACTTCACCCATTGAAAAATAAATCAAGGAAAAAAACATTAAAGAAAATTTAAAAGTCCGAATTATCACAGCGGGAAAATGTAAAAAACTTATTTGATTTGTCTTCATTTCAAAAATTTGTTTTTAAATGTGGGAACAATAATGAGCATATGCCTTCGTTATGGCATGAGGTCTTCAGCATAATGTTAGAGTCCCGGGTTCGAGTCGAGGTTCGGGTTTGAACTCTATGTTTTTCGTTCTGTGTTCTATCCGTGAGTTATATGAATGTGCCCCCTCCCCCCGGTAAAAAGGGGCTATGAAAGCGAATGTGACCCTTGTTGGCGCTATTGAAAAAACAAGAGACGCTCATTTCGGCTTAAATCGCTGACTACTTTATGTCAACGGGTTTGTAAAGTGCCATAAGTAACAACAACAACATAAAAGGCAAACAAACAAAAATGGATTAAGTATCTTTTGCAAAAATGCTGCTACTAAAGCACTGAAAAGTACAGTACACTCTCTAGTGTCTATTTCACGATTATCTAACTTTCTTCCTATTATCCTAATTAAATGAAGAAACCAAAGCATCTAATGAGTCATCTATTAAGGACATTTTCCAAACCTAAAAATCGTAAGTTTTTATTCTTATCTTAGGGTTCCTTTTTCATATCTATGTAATCATTCAGTACTGAAAAATAAAATAAGTTTGAGTCAATTTTCTTAAGAATTAGGTCTGCAATTTACATTATTGTTTTGTTTATGTTCCCTGCATTTAAGTTGGTCATTACAGAATTTTGCGTTAAAATGAGACAGTTTATATCCTTTAACTTACTTTTTCTGTAACGAATTCATTAAACGTACAGTGCAGTACCTAATCTACCTTTTATTTTAATTATACAGATAAATCTACTTTTTATATAACTTTAACAGAGATTTTTATTTCAGCTATACATTAAAAATATTATAAAAAAATAATATATAAAACAAAATTTTTAATATATATATATATAAATTTATAAAAAATTTAAAAAATAAAAATAAGAGCAACAATAAAATTTTATCTCAAAAATTAGAAAATTTTCAATTTTAACTGATATTAAATGTGTTATATGCTCCAAATATATTCAGGGAAAAACATATTCTCATATTTATTTGCATTTCATTAAGGATCAAGTTACAATTTTATAAAATATTTTAGCAGTGAAAAAAAAAATAAAAGCCAAATTTTGGTTGCTAAAGACTTAAAGATTTCCTTTGTAACACTTTTTGTTTGTATCATAGTAGCACATGTCGTATGATGCAGTTTATAAATAATATGTCACCTTATAAACATTTCAGAGTTTGCGTTTTATTAAAAAAAAATGAAATTTCTCTAACAATTTTCACAGTGCTTAAATGATACCTTTGAAAAATCTCTTAAAATCGTGGAAACAAATTATCATCATGACTAATTCAAATCATTTTTATTTATTACAATAAGCTAATAATCCCCCCCCCCTTGAAATTAAGAAAGTATGTTATAATAAAAATGAAATCATAAAATTTGAACAAAATTTTAAAAAATGAAAGAAAAACTATAATTAAGGCAAATAAAATATAAGGAATCTATCTCCGAAATATCCTGTTTAATTTCCATTAAAAAAGGAAATAAAAACCATCATTAAATCAAATAAAATATAATGATTCAATTTCAGTAATATCCTGTTTAATTTCCATTATTATGCTTACCGAATATAAAAATAAATGACGATTAGTTTTCTTTCTTTCATATTTTAACCAGCATGGTGGCCTTTAAACTTTCTCGCATTCTGTATTGTTTGTTTTTATTATTGTTTTATTATCCTTCTCTTAACATTTGTAAACTTGGAGTAAGGTCACAAACGCTCTACGTAGCAAGAACGAAAAACACTTAGGAAATATTAATATCTGGTATGAATCCAGTGATTCTATTGATTTCATCGTGTATTTTGGAAGCTTTCTTGCTGAGCTAATGGCACCAAAATTTTACACAGAACTATATTAACAAAATAGGGCTGCGAATTTCATCGATTTGAGGCATTGCGATTAATAATTATTTCCTTTACATTTATATGAAAGTACAAACATTAACCAGCGCAATATATAGTTCAAATTTTGATTAGCAACTGCATTTTGGACGGCAATTTGTGCGTTGGATGTTTATTTATTATTTTTTTTTGGTATTTAGGATTTTATATTTTGTAATTATCGTATTCACTTGTATTCGAATAACCTAACAGACAAACTTCTTGTGAATGGATTTCATTCGAAATTTGATGAAAATCCTCAAAATCGGTATTGAGACCTACTTCATACTAAATTTCGTATATCTATCCAAAAGCATTCTTGTTTTATCCTGCTGAACAGAAATTTGTAAAATGGCTTTTTTTTGGAGGGTTGAAACATGGACATTAATCAAAGTCTATGGTTAGAATTTTATGAGGATTACAGTGCTTTGTGGCATTGGGGAAAGAAAGGGAAAAAGTTCGAAAATCTAGCTTAGTACAAACTTTATAGATGAGAATATAAACCCTCTGCTTTTTCCCTGTAGAAGACCACTTTTCTCCTAATGCCGTCTGATTTTCCAACACTTTTTTTAAAATTATAAATAAAAAAAACCCAATATAATCTGTCATTTCCCCTTACCTAAAAGTATTTGACTAGACATTCAGGAAAAAAAAAAGAACTGATTGAAGAAGACTAAAAACAGTAACAAGTACTGAAAGTTCAAAGTCTACTAGTAGAAACATTGACTCTTTTATTATGTCTAGACTTTCGTTTTGAGCATTTGGAAAAAAATAAAGGATTGTTCCTTCAATTGAAAGAAAGCATTGTTTCAATGATAAACCATTACTTTTTGTAATGTCCTTTCTTTCCCATTAGCTTCAAAATATATGTAGGACAAAAATGTTTGTTCCTAAGTAAGACAAAAAGAAAATGCTTTCGTTGAAATTTTGAAGCTTAAATCTTCCATCAGTGTCAAACTATCCTATAAGTACTTTTCGTGCAGATCTTGTTCAAACATATTTTCAAACATTATTTATGACAATATTTGGGCTTTCAATAACTTCTCGGCTCCGTAAGTTATTTATTATGCTTTTGATGCCGTTACAACACTCCAATGCCACTAACCGAAATGAAAAGGCGAACCTTAAATCGCAATTTATTAAGATATGTTTCTAAATGTGTCATAAGCCAAAACCGTCTTTCTAGCAGATTCTCACATTCTTAAAGAGATGATAAATGATTATACAACCCCTGGTTGGAAACTGTCTTTTACACAACACCAACGACACTCTTTTCTCCACCTACAGCAATAGTTCTTGAGCTCAACTTGACAGCAGACATGTTGCAAAAGAAAAAGAAAAAAAAAAAATCCAAGAACGAAAAAAGATTTCCAGCAACTCATCATCGTAGGAACGAACTCGACAAGAATTGTATACCTGGGGTGGGGGGAGAAGAAGGCTACAGAGGGCAGAATATCTATAGGGCAATAATTCATTGCCGTATACCTTATGAAAGACAAGATTAGACGAGAGTTTGATGCGCTTGTATTGTTAGACTTCCCGCGACTTAAGCTGCTTATGGCTGCTCTGTGTCAAGAACTGGGGGAAGTGACCACAAGTTCAAGGAAGATTCTGAATTACACTGCATTATTTTTTCTTTTCTTACTGTTTTCTGAAAAGAAGGATTTCTTTTCGCTGTTTTTCCTCCTCTTCTTCTTTTCTTTCTTGCCTTTTTTTCTTTTTCTTTTTTAATTTTCAGTCGAATCGAGGTGGTCCAAATGCTTGGTGATCAGGTATTTAACGTCTGAAGTGGTGAAAGCATAATTCTGGCGAGGAGGTGATAATTTCGGATTATGACCGTGAACGTGATGACGTACGTAGGAGGGCCGGCACAGGAATGCAGAAAGAAGAAAAGGAGATGGGAACTGGTCTTTTGTGACAGAATTATTTGAAATTAGGTCAGTTAACAACATAACTTCAATGCCATCCATGTTCGGAGCTGTTATGTAGCTGTAAGATTAGTATTTGTGGCTTTGATACACGTGTGTGGAGAGTGAAAGCAAAAACATCACAAAACAAATGCAAATTGACCAAAGATGGTTTATTCCTTGTCAATCGTGGGCAAACTAGATTTAATCCACTTTCAGCAAGAAATTTACTGTATTTTTTTTTTTTTTTTTTTGAGAAAGCACAATTGGAGCAACGTTAATTTGAATTTCTGATATATATTTGTAAGGAAGGTGTTTTTTTTTCATTGCTTGTAAAAGTCATGGTAAGATATTAAAACAAGAGTAAATGAAGGGGATGAATTTCAAGACGAGTCGTAGAAAATTTATGCAATCAATTTTCAAGAAGTGAAAACACGTTTAGTTTACATCTTAAAACAAATAAATACAAATTTCAACTCAAGAAAAAATTTTAGTTGTTTTATATATATATATGTAGGTACCTAAAAGAAACATTCAATTTTTTTAATAATAATTAGTGCAAATTCTTTAGCGTTCCAAGTTTGTTGTAAATCTTAGCCTTTAAAAAATGTGCGTTCCCTTTTAAATTTTTGGCCAATTTCCCTTATTACTTTTTGGATTATGATTCAAAGAATATTCAGGTAAAATTCATCAAATTTCATTTAGCTTACTGAAATAATTCCAATAAATTAAGAATATAATTATATGGTTTTATATCTAAATGCGATGCACATATATTTGATCAGTTTATTGTATATGTTTTTCTCCTTTTTTAAAAGTTTATTATAATGTTCGAGTTTTCTCGTTCGGATAAATAATTTCCTTATATAGATGGTGGAAGATTTTGTTATTTATATGTTTAAAGAAGTTTAGCAATAATCGTTATTAAAGACAAATGTATTGAAATCAAAGTTAACAGTAAAGCCACATAATAAATTACACTCCAAATATTAAAGTTTTCAACATGATCATCACGAATTATTCCTAGTAATGAATATTAATAATTTTAATGAAGCCAATTGCATTGAAATCAAAACTTACATTAAGGGCGCAAAATGAACCACATAATCATTATGAATTATTCCTACTAATGAATATTGAAAATTTTCATTATTAAAAATTAAAACTGATTCTGATGTATTACCACAATTTCAGAAAACACTATAGCATAAAATATTTACTGGATTTTAAAGTTCAAAACAATTTTCTTTTTAATGATACAAGTTTAATTGCCCGACATTTCCCCTTACTCTGATTAAAAAATATTTCATTAATGATTTTCAATGCAACAAATAAAGAAAAAGTTGCAATGAAATTCTACTTATTTTCATCATTTCATCGAATCTGTTTAATAATACAATTTTCTTCCGTGGCTAAAATTCAAGGAAGAATAATCCTCTTCTTTTTTGAAAAGTTTACTTGAGAAATCAAGAAGTAAAATCAACTGCAAAAAAATACTTGTGAAATGAGGAAGTAAAATTAATATTAACTGCAAAAGATAATTTGAGAATTCTGTAAGTAAAATAAACTGCATAGAATTACTTGAGAAATCAGAAAGTAAAATTATCATTAACTGGAAAAGACAAAAAACAATTTAGAATAGATTATGAAGACTTTTAAGTTTTCATTGGCGGTATGAAGTCACAGGTTTTGATTTCATTAAGCAGACGCCTCTTTTATTGAAAAATTCACCGATACCTTATTATGTATAATGTAATGAATTTAAATTAATCGAAATAAAAAATTCTCTACTAACCTGCTGATTGTTAAAAGCGGCTAGTTAGGGGAAAAAGGGGGATTTTTTTAAATTTATAAATGAAATTCCACTTTACTGATAATTTGTTTTTTTTTTCATTCCATAATAAATCCCCCCCCCTTTAAATTTGACAAAAAGATCGAAAACAGAAAATTGAAACAGCAGGGAGAAAATGCGTGGAAGAAACTCAGCTTAGCATCAAATAAAAGAAGTCCTTAGCAACATTTTTACCCTTTTTTAGACGCGTTCTCGCCTGCTTAAAAGTCAAAAACTGACAGTTAAAAATTTCCTGCCATGTTAACACTACAACAGAAGAAGGAGGAGAGGAAAAAATATGGATTTGAAAGGTGAGAGCTCTAAATTTATAAATTATAAATCGGCGTAAAAACTTGAAGATGGAACATATGTCATCAAACATTGTCACGTGGTCTAGACGTGACACCATCGGACTAAAAACTTTTTTTTTCCCACTCGATTATTGAAACTACTGAAAAATATAGTTCGTACATCTGTGGCAACCTCCCTGGAGTAACTCCAGTTGAGTTGTAAGTGTACTCTTTATAGACATGTCGAAAAAAAATTACAGGCTAGTAAATATTTTTCGACGTCTAAATTTTTTATTGGTGCGAAATACGTCAATCCATCAATTTCTTTTCGCTCCAAAAGGTGGCGGGGAGTTGAAAAAAATAACTTTTAAATAATTCAGAAAGGCCCGATGTAAATTGCCCGTAGTGGGGGGTTTTCGGGAACACGATTTTTTTTCTTTGGTTCTTTTTACTTGAATCTTTTTTTGATCGCACTATCACTCTTATTCGTTGGAATCACACCTTGATGCGGTTGCTGGGAAAGAGGCTTCCCGCAAGACCCCTGGGGACTCAGAGGAGCGAAAAAACCTTACTGAGAGATGCGGTTGGAACTATTTTCCTCCGCGCTCTGCCTTGAATTTTACATTTTCACTAAAATTTCGCCATCATAACGTAATAAAACAGTCAGTAAAGGAAAAAGGCGAATCACTTCGCTGAATGTTCCATTTCCGGAACGCTACCACGTTGGAATACAGTTAGATTTTTTTGTTCCGCTTTTTCTTTTATTTATTTTTTCTGCTTTAGTTTGCATTTACTTATTTTTATTTTTTGCTCCCTTCGGCTGCTTGGGTGTTTGGGAGTCGTAATGTTTCCCCACAGGCTCGTGGTACGTGATAGGATGGATGCAAAAATTTTAAAACGTGATGAAGTCTGGTTTCCAGGGTATTGTGGTTGTATTCTGATTTTGCAGTGGGCTACCTGCACGGCAGGGAATGTTTACAAATAATATTTCTGAAGCAAGAAAAATTGCGAAAAATCACTGCAAATATACAAAAATAAAAATATATTTTTAGCATTGATTATGATGAATTAGTTGAAACAGTTAAAATTTTAATTCACAGAAAATGATAACACATAATAAAGGAAGAAAAGAAAAGTAATTAGATTTTTAGCATTGCTCATAGATTATAAGCAATCACTTTAAATAATTAAAATTTTAATTCATAGAAATTTGTGGTAATGGGATTATGTGTCTAAATACAATAAAATATTATATATTGTAAGATACTTGTAGTATATCACTAAATTTATAGTCATCAGTATAAGAAATTAAAATGCATTTCGAGGCATCTGTATAAAAAATTGAAATTCTGAATTCAATCCATAAATCATTAAAAGAAAAAAACGAAACATTTCTCGTTTTGTTTAATGAAATTGCAAGCAAATCTAGATTCTGTTTTATTGGTGTCTTTCTTCTTGCATACAGCCAGTCTGTCACCTTTCCACCACTAAAGAAGCAGTATCGTCAGAGCTGCTATTTTAGTCACAATACATTCCCAACGTGAGGCATCTAATTTGAAGATAACTTCCAGCATGATGGTTGGTTCTCGTCACCTAATTGCGTACAAGAATGGTGGTAGAGGGAGAGGTTATATTATCTCCTTTGGATGACGGGTCAGACTTCCTGCTGTAAGGGCTATACCTTGGCTGAAAATGACCCTTTGAATTCAACCTTAGTGCCAGCTAATGATGTCCCCATGGCCCGGTCATTCAAATTTTGTCCGAATGTGTCTTTAATTAGGCGAGGTCTTCTTGACCGTTCTTATTCATAATCAATTCATATCATTGGCCAATTCTTCGAACTGGCATCTTTTTCGAGACAGTTGGCTACCATCCACTAAGTGGTCAGTCTCTGTCTTTCCACCTCATCTTCCCCTACATTTGATTGGTGGATTATTGGCAGGATTTCAATTTCGGAGTTGCAAAGGCTAAAAATTCTTGATTCGAAAGCAGTAAAGTATCTCCATGAATATGGAATAGTTGCTTGTTAAATTCACTCTGCTTTGTCTTAGTGTAGAGTGGAAATTAAGATAACATCTTTTCCTACATTGACTGAAAATTACTAAGTTGGAATGAATAGTTCTAAGGTTACAAGATATAGTACTCTAGACGGTTTGTTATACTATTAATAATTTGTCAGATCTAATTATATGCCATTTGACTTTGCCCCCACCGCCATCGAGTAATTCTTTCTTAATAATGGAAAACGATGAAAACGTTCAATTTGTGATATATTGCAGAAATTGAAATGATTCTTAATGAAGACCAGTGAATTAATACAAGTATAGTTAAAAGATATATTTTTTCATAAATATATTAGTTACTTGGTGTTATTGGGGATTAAAATCCTACCTTGTATAGTATTTTAAGGTAAAAATATTTACCAATTATTACTGTATTTGACTTTTATAAGACTATGACTTATTTGACTTTTATAATATATAAAAGACCATTTTCGAAAGATATGCATTAAAATAAAAGAGAATGTTTTTTTAAAGTAGTTTAAACTCTTTACTTGTTTAACAAATAAATGCTTATAAACTTTAAAATCCGCGTAAAATTTTTTGAAGATGTAGTAGCAAGCGAAAAAAAAAAGTGGACAAAAATATAAAAAAAGAGGTCAATGAAACAGAACAATTTTGAATTTTATGATAGCATAATTTTTAAAAAATATATTTTCCTCTAAGCTTTATGTGGGGAAAAAAAGAAAATACCGGTTAATTTCTCATAACTTAAAGTCATCGTTCTCTCCTATCATTAATTTATAAACGACAGATTTGCTTTTCTTCCCTCAATTTGAGAAATGGACTAATGTCAATTTTTAAGTATTGCTAAATCACTACTTTGAAATAAATAAAGAAAGCAGTGAAAAGATATTGAAATGAAAGAGAATTACAAAAAATGAAGTAAAATAATTCAAAAATATTAATTTTAATGTATTAAGATATTTTAAGAAAGTTAATAATAATCACCAAAAATATTGCAAGGAAATGAGATTGATATCATCGAAATGATAAGATTTTGAAATTTAAGATGATTTGAAAAATATTTCTGTCGAAATAATTTCCCCTAAACTTTTCATAAAAGAAAGTAAAATTCGATGAATTTTCAATGAATTGAAAATTTAATTAATTTTTGAAATTCTCAATAGTCTTTCTCAGGTCTTAAATAATAAATGTGCAGCATTTGGTTGAAATCTAACCTCCTCAGTCTTTAGATGTGGAACATGCATATGTACATATAATATTTTAGCTAATGCATAGACAAGAAGAAACATTTGAAATTTTAAAGCATCGATTTATTTCACCACATGAGGCATAACTTACATACAAAGAATAAATGATCAGAAATACGTCAGTCTACGTTGTGACACAAATACAGAAGAGACAAAAAAAATTTCCCTTCAATGATTTTACTATGAGAGTTTGATAGGAATTTCTCTGGCACGTATCGGTTTAGACAAGGGAACTTTAGGTATCTTTAAAAGAATGTAAGCAATAAAGAATTTTATCCCTTCACTTGAAAGGTGGGAAATGCTGCGAATAGCAATTTTATAGAGTGTATTTAATTAAATAAAAGTGGGAATTGAAAGAGGAAATAAAAGAAAATATTAGAATTAAATTAATAAGTGCTAAATTAAGACAAACGGTAAAAAGCTTTAAATTAGTTTGAGAGACATTACAGACATACAAACTCATAATTACTTTTATTGATAATAAGATCAATAGGAAAGATTCTAACTCATTATGATTATTATTACTCATAAGAGGAGAAATAGTTACCAGGTAGTAAGAATTCATTACGGGATAAGTGTACAATGTTGGAGACTTTTTTCTTATAGATATTCCCTGCATTTGGGCCATTGAAATTGTTATAAAGCTCTCACAATTCTCAACTTAGGGGAATGGATTAAGCTGTATTCCTCATAATTAATCCATGCTTCAAAATAACAGAGTCCATTTCGAAAATGTCCACATTGGCTTTCAGAATGGGAAATTCGACGAAACCAAAGCCTAACGTAATAAAAAAAATCCACATATTTTGAAATTCAGAAATCGCCCCTGCATGAAACCAGTGGCGGGTGGGGTGCCGGGAGGAGGTGCACAAGAAGGCCTTTTAGGAGATGAAAACTAAATCTCGTGATCACATCAGCTCTTATTTCTCAAAGCGGAGAATATGAAATAAATTTTCACCCAACCGAATGCGGAGTATACCTTATGTTATATTCATGCCAGCACACCGAGTGAATTTTCCACCATCCTTCGCACTCCACTATTCCCGTATGGGGTGCTTATTTTATGTTCCACAATCACTCAAAGTTTGGATTTGCTGCAGAAAAAAAAATGGACTGGCGCTTGAGCAGTGTTATCTTCTTAGCATGTTAATTTCCTATCTGTAATAAGCTTATGAGAGAAGAAGGATTATGTAATCATGTATAATTGATTTTAATTATAATTTGTTACAGAAAATTATATCATTTTTTAATATACTTATTTCTTTATACATTTCGACTTCCTCACAGAGGTTGGCCATATTGCAAAAAAATTTGATGATTAATGAATTGCACGATTAAAATCTGCAGAAGTGATATTCCTAAAACTCTCACGCATATTTTCTAATAAATGAACGTTTGAATCATTAATTAAACTTACTAGCTAATAGTAGTTATGAAAGAGTGATAAAAACAGTATTAATATTAATCGATCAGTAACTATTAATCATTAATACAAAAGTTAGTCCGATGATTATTTTAGATTGTTTGTACTGACCGATTAAAATTATATCAAATTTCATATATTTAATTCGCTATATTTTTGAATTATTGCTATTATTTGCTTGTGAAAGTGCAGGCCAGTAAACAGTCAACTCTTTGATGGATTCGATTACAAATTTGAATATCTTCAATTTACATGTTAATTATGTATGGCAGAACTTATCCATCTAGTTTTTTTTTTTTCATTTTGTAGTTATACCTTCTACTCTTGACGTCCGATCAGACAGACTACTTCCTGATAAATTGCGGATAAAATTTGATAGAATCTACATATTTGGAGAATGGATAATGTACTAGATTTCATCTTTCAAAATCGTTTTCGATTTGTATCATTCTCAGACAGACATAACTCCAAAAATGTGCTTTTCAAACTCAGGGGTTTTAAAATATGGAAATTTGTAATAATCTTGAATTCAAATTTTTTGACAATAACAGAATTATTTCTTTGTATATCTATACATAGTATAAAATGAAAACACCTGAAAGCGTCTTTTTATTTGAACCCCAAAAACTTGAGAAATAATTTCGGACGTTAAAGATATTTATACCATTTTGTAGAACATTTATTGGGAAAGGTTTTAGTATGTTAAAATCATATCAAAATAAAATAAAAAATGAATTTTTGTAATTGCGATTTTAATTATTCCGACCATGAGCGAAAACCTCAAATTGCGAATGTGCAAATAGCAGGAGCTGTTGTATGCATATGCGGTACATTTCTTTGTTTACGCCTTTTTATTCAAAAGCGATTCAAATTTGAATGGGCCTAAAAGAAGGAAACCCAGCTTTGGCCGGAACACATCAAATGCCAAAACACTTTCATTTGCTCCAGGATAAGGAAAATGAAGAGGGAAGGTGCATTTGTTTGGCGAATATCAGAAAAATAATAAACTTACGGAAGGAGCACTTCTGTTGAGCGAAGTAACTATTTCTCTTTAATATCTCATGAGGAGAGCAAATTATCATTATATCAAATTATACAGAGTTGCTAAACAAATGTAGTACAATAGGTACAATGACTTATTTAAATATTTTTAAATTTTAAAACAGCTTTTCTATTGTATATTTTTAGTGGATTGTTTTGTCTACGAATATATCATTTCTCCCTTTTTAACAGTCTGAATATTTCTGAATGAGTACTATAAAAATTGTTTTGTAGCTATTTTTGATAATTTTCAAATATATATTTATGCTTCTTTGATGGTGCATAACATGCATGCATTAAGTCTACTCTTCACCCGATAGGTTGCATGTTATGCAACCTATCGTGTGGAGATTAGACGTAAATTTTAAGCTTAAAAAAAAAATTGGATTCTATGCCACGAGAAACGCCGTGTGGGTATTGCCAGTTTTGCACATGTGAAAGTAAAAACAATGGCAGAACTTAAAAATGTTCAGTGATTGTTAAAATTCAAATTATGTTGATTCAGGAATTCAAACCAGTTTTAATGAATTAATTTCTTTCTACGTATCATTTGAATTAGATCATTAAAAAAAAAACTGAAGTTCCGTATTTTGCTCGAATCTTATTCTAAGAAAACCCCGATGAAATTTAAAAATATGCTATAGTTATTAAATTTTAAAACATGTGATGCGGTGAATAGTCTTTATAAAAGTAATTATGTTTGAAAATGCATTTTATCCTAAAATTTCATGTAAATTTCAAATAAACGCTTGAAAAGGTATTTGCAAAGATAAAGAATAAAGTTTTAATTATTACTTTTGAATATTTTGCCATTTCTGATTATTATTTTGAATATTTGTATTCTCTCCTTTTTCAGAATCTATATATGAGCAGAAATTTAATGAAATTTCTTTTCCTATTGACTCTACCACTTTTTTAAAGACTGAATTACTTCATCACTATTTTTTAAAGTCTCTTTTATTTCAATAAAAATATCTGAAAGGTTTTTGGCATATTATTTTATTTTATACAAAAGTAATTTCTGTATGAAAAATAATATAAATGAAAGGATTTAAAACTCAAGGAGCGCAGAATGTATCACCTAAACTTTTGTAACAGTAAGATAATTTAAAAACAATTGTTCCAAACTTTCCCTTTCATATTCCATTAATTTAAAAATCTTCGAATGACAAAGTTCGAACTAATTAGTGCAATTATAGTAAATCAGAATCAATGACAATATAATAATCAAATACTTTCGGAATGAAATCGTCTTTTAATTGCTTAATTTTATTTATTTCATTAAAAAACTTTTTGAAATCCTATTACAAATTTCCATATAGTTATGAAACTTTATTTATGAAATATATTAAAAATTTATATTATTTACATTATTTATACTAGTTAATAATTTAAAAACTGTTTTTATATATGTTCACCAAAATGTAGAATTTTTAAATTAAAATATACAAGATAAAAGCATGAAGATATGAAGACTTTGCAAAAAAGAAATATAACCTCTATAAATATTAAAGAAAGAAAACTTTTCAATCATTAAAAATTAACATGGGATTAAAGACTTAATTTATCGTGATTACTTGCATCTGCACTACGTTCTTTTGTAATTTTTAATTTGACTTTCTGAGAGTATATCTACATTTTTGTACTATAATAAAAGTGCAATTCCTGTGAAGTTTCTGATTATTATTTTAAATTATTTTATCTTGTTTAACCTTATAATTACAGATTTTTTGTTTCAGGAAAAGCATTCAATGATCAATACATATAGTGTATGCACACAAAAAGAGAAAGGTAGTAGTAATTTCTTTATGGAAAAACAAAAATGCGTCTAATTTGGCAGTAAAATATGCTTAATTTTTCTTGCATCTCTTTTGGCATTGAATTATTACATATATCACAGTCTACTTACCATACGACACTATGAAGCAATTACGTGATAGCCTTGCCAGAGATTGAATTCATACATTACTGGGCTCGCAATTTACAAGGAGAACAACCAACACGCCCCCTATCTATAATGCATTAACAGGATAAGAGTTGTGGTACTATATTAATAAAGATAGATAAATTAGCGGGGCACTGTAAAATATGGAGGAAGAAAAAAAAGTGTCCTTAATTTCAGACTAGTGGACAGCTTATGGAAGGGGAAAATAACTCATAAGGTGCAATTTGATGGAAGTAGAGGTGATAAGGGGATGTATTTTAGTCTACCGCCTCATGTTCGTGCAAATGATTAAGTGAAATGCATATTATCTCAATCAGTTCAAGCATACTGATGCAGAGAATAGGTAATGAAGTTCTTTCATTTCAACTAGCATGGTATGATTTTTAAAAGAAGGCAAACGATTTTTATATTGCCAAGGAATATTTTTATATTTTCTTTAAGTTTTAAAATTACATAAAAAATAAATATGTGTATTTAAAGCAGAATTTTGAATGTGATATCAAAAATGCACATTTTTAGTATGTATATTCAAAACGTAAAAAGTAAATTTTCTTATTAGTAATGTCACGTTTTTAAAGCAATACTAGGGCTGTTTTGGGATATCGTAATTTTAAACCGTGGTTAGATGACGTTTAGTTTAGTTTAGTTTAGTTTAGTTATATTAACGTCCTGTTTCAAAGCAACACGAGGGCTATTTTGGGACGGACCTCGCAATTTTGAACTACGGTCAGATGACGAGGACGACACCTGAACTGGTACCCCCCTCTCCACACCACGCCACACCAGCGGGAGGACGTTTGGCCTGACAGATTTAACGTGCAACAGACCCCCTCACACGACAGATCTTCGGTGGAATCGAGTCTCGAACCTCAAACCCTTCGGTTCCGAAGCCGAGACTTTACCACCAGGCCACCGCAGCCCAAGGTTAGATGACGAGGACGACACCTAAGCTGGCACCCTCCTCCGCCTATACAATCTTCCACACCACACCAGTAGGAAGACATTTGGCCCCGAATTGCAATAGATCCGCTTAAACGAAGATTCTTCAGTGGAATTGGGTTGCAAATTTGGAATCTCTGATTCCGAAGCCAAGACGTCACCTTGTCATTGAATGTAAATTTAGAAGAATTTTTTCTATCTTTCTTAGATTTTAAATGATGAAATGCACATGCTTAGTGTAAAATGCTTTAAAATAAGCATTTAGTAACCGGTAATCTTTTTATGTAATGCAATTACAAAACTTTAAATTTTTAGAAGATAGTTTTCATATTTTATTAAAAATATTGAAATTCTTTCATCTGATAAAATTTCTCAAACATTCATTTTGCCATGAAATAAATTTTCGCATAGGAAATATCGTTTTCATTGCAATCAACACTTAAAGAAATTTTATAATTGTATTGTTAAGAATAGTTTATTCGTAAAATTAATACCGATTATTATACAAAAAATTTATTTATTTGTTGATAATTAACTAATTAGAAAAAAACAGTATTAATGTTTCGTAATCCCGAAATTTGTTGTCTACAAGTGGGGGGGAAAATGGGCGTTGGATTTTTATTTCACTCTTTTTCTATTATCATATTATTGACATTTCATTCGTATAAAGTGTACGGTGCAAAAAAATTTTAAATAATAAATGGAGTTAATAAATCTGTAAAATATTTCTGTAGTGAAATAAAAAAAATTTTTTTTTTGATTATTCATTGCAAAAATTCAAAATGTAGACTGTTAGTATAATTTCACAGTACTCACTTTAAAAATTAGAGATGTAAATTATTGTCTAACTCTATCACATAAACCATTCACCCTAGCAGTTCCTTTTAACAAGCACTGGCGCTTCTATTAGTTTTAACTAAATCCGCAAGTTGATATTCGTGGTTTGCTGAGATAATTTATTTTAAAATTTCTACCCTAAGAAAAAAGAACCCTTAACGCCTGTTCTGAAGGGGTCATTATCCAGTGGATCGTCTGTAAACCTCATTAACATTCTTTTTCGCCGCCTTTCCCTCAACATGTACTTGGCACAAACTCCGCACTCACGAACCGCAATCAACAAGGACTTTTCGTTTTCTTAGTGAAAGGGGGTTTCTCTTTTAACGCCTGGGCACCCAAAAGTGCTGTAAACTACTCTCACTCCCAGCATCTGTCCGTCTGTCTTCACACAAGGGGGCTACCGGTGAAAACGATATTTTCCCCGCACCGCGTGTGGTCCACCCCTAGCCTAATTAAGCACATTCCATCTTTCAAAAGTCCCTCAACAAATGCCCTGCTTTTCTGAAGAGAAACAAGTGAGAGTTGCGTGTCGTTTCTCTTGGGGTGTTAAGAGTTTTGTTTGGGGGGACAAGAGACTACCCTTCCCCCTTACAGTGTGAAACGAGGGAGGAGGAAACATCCCCTTACTCTGTGCTGGAAATTGGGGAGATTGCAGGCAGTAAACATTAATTAAGGTCAAGAATTTAATGCGCCATGACTAATTAAGTTTCAAAAATATCAGATTAGAGACCAAATTAAAGTGCGTATCCGGAAGTTTAAAGGATGAATCACAACATATGTTAAATTTTATATCATGACTGCAAAATAAAAGCATTCAATGGTATTTTGTTCTCATTTTTCACATGGTTGGGAAAAAAAATTGTTATCCCTAGTTCCTTATTTTTACTTTTTTATATAAGAAGATATAGTAAATGCAATTGAATATGATATATCTTGATAATATGAGACTTTCCTGTATGGAGTATGTGCCGCCAGTAAGAATAATATTTACTATAACATAGATTCATCTAATGGAAAGCTGCAAAGAACAGCATTGGGGGGGGGATAAGATAAGCTCAGATATAAGAATGACAAGCAGCCGATATGGTAATTGGTTCTCACCACCCAGGTGGGTACAGAAATGGTGAGAGTCGGTTACCTACTATATATTACGGGATGAACTTCTATTGAGAAAGGTTGTATCATAGCCGATGATGGCCTTTGGGACTCAATCATAGTTCATACCAGAGTTGATGTGGCAATCCGGGCAATCAGATTGAATCCGAATGCTTTTATTAAGCGGGTCGGAGTAGCTTGTGTGGCTCTCTACAAATATAAATTATTTTAATCTTCGAAGAATTAACAGTTGAGATTTTGGTACATTCCCCCATTTTACCTTTTACTCCACCAAACTTTTTTTTTGAGGTAATGTCTTTCTTTTTTATGCTTTCAATACGATGATTTAAAATGTAATGAATTGGAAGAATGTTATTTAGAAACCGGTATTTATGTCAACATTATAAATTTCTCTCGAAATTAGGAGCAAACTTATTAAAAATAAGTATAACCATGAGAAAACTGCAATGAATAAAATAAATGAAATTTGTTTATGGTTTTATTATAAGAATTGCGCTAGATATCAAGTTTTGGACTAATCCCGCCAATTGGTTTGTTGTCTGTGTATTCTTGCATATGTCCACGAAATAATTTAATTACCTGAATCAAACTACGAGATACGATAATTAAATTAACGCACGAACTATACTGTTATAACGTAAGTTAATTATACATAACGTGCTTCATATGTTATTAAATGTATATAATATACGAGCTACATATAGCTAGGAAGTGAGCTGAATTTCAATTATCCGGATTAACTGGATCAAAATTAATCGGGATAAATTGGAACAATCAAGTATATAGATAATGAGATAATTGAAAGGGGGGAGGTATTTCTTAAAAAGGAAGCTAAAATTTTTAAACTAAAAAATTCATTTATTGACAACAAAAAGAAAAAGTACTTATATTTTGTACGCAAACATTTTGCATTAAAATTTCAATACTTGAATAATATATCATTCAAAGTCAACTATTTCTTAGCAGTTTTTGTTTTTCATCTGGTAGAACATGTTTACCGATTTCTTTTTTATTTCTCAAAATCACTAGGATCATTGATGTTCTGGATAAATGAGGTTTGGATAATTTTATTCTATGGATTACGAGAATGTTAAGGTAAGAACGCTGGTAAATGCATTAGTTTTATTGATAATTGAGTTCTTCACTCTATTTACAGATAATTTTAATCATAGGCTGAATGCTGATTTAAAGATCAGCTTATAATTAAGGAGAAGCAAAACCAAGAGAATTATTAGCAAATTACTAACAAAAATTCCCGAGATCATGTATAATCATTGATTGTTGAAATACATACTTCAATGGAAATAAGATTTATATATATTTTTATTAATTCAGCAAAATTAATTTGAAATAAAAAATAAGATTATATGGGTTATCGCTTCATAATTAATGTTTAAAACGTAGTTATAAATAAATACATAAATTAGTTTTAAATCTTTAGGATCAGAAGTATTAAAAGCACTCTCACCTTTTTATAAACCTTTTATACTTATTAGGATGTGTTTTAACCAATTTCGAAAAATTACATTTTTTATAGACATACGATTTAGTGTTTTATTTAATTTTTTTTTTATCCATTTGGCAATATGAATCTATTAATACGAAAATCCGTACAAATAGTTTAAATGAATCAAAATGCATTTGATAATTTGGCACTATAGGGAATAAGATTGGAGAATTATTCAGATAACGAATTTTGATTTTCATAGCGGTATGTTTTCCTCTTCTTAAGGCTTATTATAAGTGAATAATTAGCTTTACAGAAAGTAGAACACATTATTTGACATTTTATGCTTTGATACAAACAAAGTGGAAAGATTATATTCATCCCATCAAGTATGATTTTTAATAGTTAAAAAAGATTTGTAAATTATTTTTAATTATAAATGGCGATAGGCTATCTGACACGCCATTCCATAATGCATCATGCATTACGAGGTTAATGAGAATGAGAAAGACTGTATTGTTAAGCTCCTTGCGTGAATCTCTTATGTTGTCTTGTCTTTGTTCGGTGTGTGAATGTGGTTATTAAAGAAATATTCTTGAAAATATGTCCTGTCACTTCCTGCACAGTTCATAATAATCTACATTCCACCACATAATTAGTTTGTGCTCCTTTTTCCTTACCTATTAATAACAAACATGAAAAAGCAAACATTTCTATTCAAAGATTATTCTGATTTTGTCTTGAACGGCCGTGATTTAAAAGTTATATTTTTATGATAAATAATTGACAAAAAATTTTTGTTTTATTACAACAGACTTTGAAACAATGCGTTTTTGTTAATTTATTTTAATTCAGTTGTTTCAAAAAGTTAGATGCAGCGGGTTTGTGCTGACGATCATTTAATTTGGTAAGTAAAAAATAGTTGGTTCTGAAGATTTTAAATTACGATAAACATTACTTTATTGCCCGCATTTTTAACATAAACAAACAATACAGTAATAATTCGCATTTTCTATCAACATAAAAAAATCAAAATTTCTTGCTGAAAATATTACAGACGTGATACATAATGCATTCAGCAACAACCAGGTGTCGTTGAACTTTCTAGTTCTTGAATTACAGTGGCGAAAATCTCGGATTATAACTCAACAGCACTTGTACGCGTTGAACAGTAAATAAGGCGCGAACTGCACCCATTGCGGTAGAAGGCCCACGGCCAACTTTGAAGAAGTTGCTGTCATCTCGCCCCATGCTGTGCGGTGACACGGCACATGTGTCACTCCGCAACTTCAGCGAGGCAAACAACATTAGAAAACATATCACAAATATTCATCTAGGTGCCTATTTAAATTATGTCTGACTGTTGGGGCGATCATGTTTTCTTATCATGATTGGGTCGTTTCACTTGACCTGCCTTATCATGGTTTGCTGATAAGGGAGGCGATTTATCTGATAGGTGGGTAACTGAATCGTGTTAGTATTAGCTAAACTGGCACGGTGTGAGTTCTTCTTTTACTGTTAGCTGTATTTATTCTTATCTGATGATATATATTTGCCCCCGAAGAATCATGATGTCCTTGTTGGAACCAACATTCCTGCCCAGGAGGAGTTGATCTTGTTTGGAATTGATAGAAATATTAATGGTTGATATGTCAGTTAGGACAATGATTTTCAACTTGTTAGTTAAGTTTTTTAGGGTGTTATCAGCGCAAAAAGAAAGGCAGAGAGAAAAATGGAATGCAAAAACTAATTATAGAAATCATACCATAAGAAAATGTTCTTTTATTTATACATGATCTGGCTGGGATCTGCACAAAATGAAATGCAAAAGGAAAGGAGGAATGCAAGTAATGATTATAGAAATCCTACCATAAAAGTTCTTTTGTTTACACATTGTCTTAATTTAAGTCCTAATGTGTATATGTATGCACAAAAGATATTTTGATGTTATCTGTTTGAAATTCAAAAAATTATTGAAAGAAGTAACAAATTTCTTTATATAATTGAGCCCAGAGGTACTAAAAAATGAAATTGAAATATTTTAATTCACTGTAGTACAAATATATTAATATCTCGTTTAGAGCTACAGAAGATCGTTCGGAGAGGGAGCAAATTTACACCATGTTTAAATGCTGATAAAAAGAAACCTGGCAACTACTGATATTAGCAATGCACAGTATTAATAAAAACAGCAACTTTGTACATTTAAATGTTTTTTAGAGTTATAGAAATGAGGAGTAATTAGCGAGAATGATATCTCCAAAGATTTCTCATATACTTTTTAATAAAGGTGCAATCCCAGAAAATGCCTTGCATGGCGCTGTCGTTCAATACATGCGAAATGTCAATTTATGGCATGAATTTAGCATTTATATTGAATGCATCTCGGCATCCCCTTTTTTGTGATTAATCTTTGACATGTGGCTGATACTATCCGAAAATCGAATTTGTGTTTTAAACGGGATTTTTCCATTCGATTGAAACAAAAATTTGGTACAAAACTACATTTATTATCACCGAATTCCATATATTCCAATCATTGCGCGTTTGAATTATACCGTTTTCATGCATCTGAGGAAATAGCACAGGCGTTGTCAAGGCACTAAGAAGGACAGTCAATTCCTTCTTAGAGTTGGTTCAAAACGTGACTGATGTCTATACTTTAGATCAGTGATTCTCAACCTGTGGGGTGCGCCCTCCTAGGGGGGAGTGAGCACACTAATGGGGGAGCGCGAGCACAACCAAGAGAAAATGTTATTTAAAAAAATTGATTAAGAAACTGAAAGGAAAGAACACACACACATACAAAACAAAATACATTTCGACATATTTAATAATTTACTTATTAAATTAAAACAACTTACTAAATTAAAAACAAATTTAATAATTATTAGTGACTTCCTTGGGTTTGTTTTGCAGAGCAAAGTTTTTCGAAGGAGGATTTAATATTAGAAATAGACACTCTCAGTTATTTTTTCTATATTTAGCTGAGATCTATATTTTGTCTTCAAAGAAGTCACCGCAGAAAATCCAGTTCTACAAAGGTAAGATGTTGAAAATGGTAGTAGAAGGCGAAATGCTCTTGATATTAGTTCAGAAAACTCATCATCCACTCCTGCCGAAAATTCAAAGAGTGATTTATTACTAAATTGTCTTTTGATTTCGCCGCTCTCCATGAAGTCTATGAAGGTTTCTTCCTCTTCAAATGAGAGTCCTTCGGGAGTATTTTGAAATGGATCCCTCACCCACTTGTAACTTGATATCAATTTGTCGTCAGCAAGAAAGTACTTTTTAAAATTCTTTGCTAGCATTGCTAAATGAATTTCAATGGTCACGAAGAGAACTATTACATGTTGTTCTTCAGCCTTGTAAGTTTTAATACAATCATTCAAATTTGTAAACATTGTTAAGTTTTCTTGCTTTAAATCTCTACTCTACAATTCCAATTTCCTACAAAAAGCATTAACTTTATCACTCGTATCCAATATATGTGTATTTTCTCCTTGCAGTTGAAGATTCAAGTTTAATTTCTCGAATATGTCGACTATGTAGCTCAAATTCATCACAAATAAACTATCGCGAAAATTCTCAGCTTCCGGTCTGTTTTCCTCTTCTAGGAAAACGGCGATTTCTTCTCTTAATTCATAAACACATTGCAAAAATTTCCCTCGTGATAACCATCTTGCCTCGCAATAAAATAGTAACGCTGAATGTACTGCACAAATGTCTTTACAAAGTGCGGAAAAGATTCTTGTTTTCAGGGGTCTCATTTTTATATAATTTACTACGGTTACAACCGTAGTTAATACAATATTCAAACCAGGACTCATTTCTTTGGGAGCTAAAGGTTTTCTGTGGATCATGCAATGTGTCCAGACGCACTGTGGCGATTTTTGTTTCACAAGTGCTTGAATACTTTGGAATTTTCCGGACATAGAACGAGCACCATCGGTGCATATTCCAACGCAATTTTTCCATTCTATGTTTGCCTCGTTCATAAAATCATTTAAGATAGCAAATAATGAGATTGCTGTTGCTTTGAGTTCTATTGATTTGCAAGAAAGTAATTATTCTACTACTGACAAATCATCACAAAATCTAACATAGGCAATGAAATGAGCATCTTTATTACTATCTTTTGTCACATCGAGTTGTATTGAAAACAATTTCTCACGTATCTTCGACAAAAGCTGACACTCTACATCTTCAGCTATATCTGCAATTCGACGGACAACAGGATCATTTGAAAGAGGTATAGACTGAAATTGTTTTGAAAAATTATTTCCAAACATAATTTCTACAATTTCAATTGCTGCTGGCAAAATAAGCTCTTCACCAAAAATGTAAGGCTTTTACATCTGGATTTTTTTATATGAAACTTTGTAAGAGGCAATTAAAGCTTTTTCATTCACAGACAAAGTTTTTTAAACAATTTTTTTGCTTTTCATATGATTTTAATTTTAATTCGAAGAATTTTCTGGGTTTGTTTACGTACTCACTATGAAGCGTTTCCAAATGTCGTTTAAGTTTATTAGGTTTCATGCTGTTTGCCGCCAACATTTTTTAGCAAATGATACACTGGGGCCTTTCTTCTTCATTTACTTCAGTCCTAGTAAACCCAAAATTTTAGTATTCTTGATAATATTTTCTTGATTTTATTTCCGGAACCACGCTCGTCTGTGTACTTGTTGATACTTGTCTATTGTCTAAAGCTCGCTTACGCCAGCTTAAAAATTTATCCATGATTCTGCATAAGTCTTCTGCCGTTAGTATTTAATACGGTGAATTGCAATTACACGAAAATATATATAACATACATATTCAGAATCGATTCAATAGCGATAGAAGGATCGACTCAAATGAGATTGTCTGGAATTGAAATTGGCTTCGTAGAACTTATCCTTCTCCCTATGAAAAACCATTTGTTCACATCTGCGCACGCTCCTAACTTAACTTTTAAGCTGGCCAGACAAATTCCAGACAAAACAAAATTTCTCACGAAACCGTGAGAGTGCCCGATACGGAGGGACGCTAGAGTAATAAAAAGGCATAGGATTCTTGTTTTTTTAATGTTGAGGATCGGTGTTGAAAAATGTCAATAAATTTCCGTATTCTTGGTAATTTGTAAAGTTTAAAATAGAGGTTGTAGTGTAGGTTTAGCGCCAAAATTCTCAAAATACATTATCATTGTATACATTTATTGTATGCGGTGGGGAGGGGGGGGGGGGCGATGAAAATTATGATTGAAAATTGGGCCGTGAATACTAAAAGGTTGAGAAACACTGCTTTAGATGTTAATTCTCAAAATTGAATTTCAATTATCTAGCTCTCTACTTTTAGTAGTTATCGTGTTAACTTATACTCAAACAGCCAGGCTAATTCAAAACATATTTTACTCAAAATTTAAAAGAAATCTACATATTTGGTGTAAAGATCACATACCAAATTTCATCTGTCTATCTTAAAGATATTTTAAGTTGCTTTTGTCTCAGAGAAACAGAAGGAATAATATTTTCTACAAATTTGTTTTTCGAACTCAAAGAGATCTGAAACGTAGAGATTTTTATAAATTTCGAGTCCAACTTTTGTGATGATTCACTATATTTGTTATATACTAGCATTAATACAAGAAAATAAAAATATTATGTAACATTTTAACTCTACCAATAGCGTTTATTCATTTTACTGTAAATTGTTAAGTTATCTAAGCTTAGAGGTTTTGTTCTTCTGAAGTTGACAATACAAATTCTGCATTATTTAACTAGTGCTGTCAACTTTAGATCCTACTTTGAAATAAGTAATAGACTATTGAGAATATTAATGTTACAAAAATTATCACACAGTGTACTTAACGTCTCTGCACGTGGTCTAGTACCATATCTTAATTTTTTTAAATTAAAACAATCACTTGGACTATTACATTTGTAGAGACATTTCTCATCAGTTAGCGCAAAAGAGCTAGTAAAAATTGTTGAAGAAGACATAATTTAAAATATTCCAATGAAAACTTTTTAAATAGATTTAGGACATTAGTATATGTTATTTAAGTATTTTATTGTATAAAAAATGTTCTTTCATTGGTGATGAATCCTCTTTCATCAAATATAGAACAATTTGTTTAAAAAATACCTAACGTTTTAGAATATTTAAAAATATGTTTCGATTTTTTTATACATTTCAATGAATTTTAATATTTAATTTACTGTTTATACTCAATTATCTGTAGATATAAAGCTAGACAATTAAATTCAGACCATTAGGAAGACAGCCGTGTAAATTTTTATCTGCAAACTATATATAATTTGAATTTTCTAATTATATATTTGAAACATCTTTTTTTGCCATTCTAACTTCCATAAATTATGAGGCAATAACAAGAAAGATGATTACAAACAAATTAAATTAAATTAAAAAGAAAAAAGTGTTCAATCTTCTTTTGTTTGCGATCAATTTCTAACTCAAAGCGATAAAAGAAGCAAATCACTACTACTTCTATATTTCAGATAATGAGATACGGAATCATCTTTTTCCCTTTCAGCTTACCAAATATACACCAAACTAAAAGATTATGTGCTTACGAATTACAAGGGCATGCTTTTTTAAAAATACGCCAAGGCAATCTTGCCGATTTTAAAAATAGGGCCAAGAATGCCAAAATCCCTTATACATAAGGCAATTACCTTGACGATTGTATTGGGGGAGGGGGGTCGGGATAATAAGTAAGTATTGATGTTTATATTACGTATTTCTTGCACAAACTAGCTTAAAAAGAAATTTAGTTATCAATCATCCCATGAAGCAAGACAGGGATGTACAAGAAGATCAAAAGCATGCCTAAAATGTTATTGTTGAAAAAGAGACAGAAGTATGATAAAATATTTTAAAAAATGGTTTAAAAGATAAAATGTATTATTTGGCAATTTGCTTCGAAAAAAAATTTAGTGTAGCAACCTTTCTCCGACTCCAGGAATCATTTTTCGTGAAAAGGATCTCTCTATGCAGGGTAAATGATGTCCAAGTAATAATATTGTTACAATGATGGATAAATAAAATTAGATGCACAGATTTATCATAGATAACTGTCGAATTTTCAAAATTTTAAATACAGACTGTCTGTCAGTCTGTGCTTTTAGAAATAATGCAAATGCAATAATTTAAAAACGCAACGGCAAATATATCAAATTTGGTGTAAGATTTTTTATTGCAAGTGTAGTTTTGTGTCAAAATTTTGTGACTAAAACGCAAATAAAAATAAATAATTTTGATACTATTAATGCATGCCAGGGATCAATCGCCAAATAACTCTCCAAGGATGGCACAAGGGATTCAATAAAAGTGATAAATTCATCTTAAAGTTAATACTCTGGAACTATTGTACACCAATGACATGAAAGGCTTTTCGGGCTTGACAAGCTTATTAGAGAATGTGTGTGAAAGTTTTGGATAGATCAATGTAGTTTTTTCAAGAAATTCATATCCTTCGTATTTTTTTTTTTTTTTTTTTTTTTTTTTTTTTGTAATACCGTTTGATTCCTGCTTCAAATTTTAAAATACTAATTTAAATAATTTTTTAAGGCATTAATAGAAAAATCATGAAAACAACTTCCAATACACTACTATTTTTTTACATAAGCCAGACAAATTTTAATTCAAAATAGAGTATTAAACTATGTGGTATACTGTATTAAACTTATCTTCTTGTTCATTGAATTAGTGTGAGAGTTTCAGACAATAAAATGGCTGTTCTATAATCTCTGTATGTTATGTCATTTCGCACTTGTACAAAAAAATAGAAATGATCAGTATTTAAGCTGAGTACGTATTTTGAAACTTCTGGTTTAACGTTGGATGCAATCTTTTATGACTACATATCACAAAATAAATTTTCTGATGTGATTTTATATCTATTAGAAAATTTTGTTTTCTAAAAATAAGATAATCCACTTTCAGCTGGTTGAAGCGAAATCATAATAGCCCCAGTTGATTTTTATAACCCTCAATAAATTCCTATGCATCATTCAATTTTGTTGGAAACTTTTGTCTGAAACGGCAATGATATCACTAGTTGACAATTCTATAAATCTTCCAACAATTTATTTTTCTTAAAATTTTTTAAAACCTTTCAATACTGAGCTCTTAAAGAGCGTCTGCCTTTCACTAAAAACCGTAATCCTTCTATGTTTTATTTCCAACATAAATGATGCTTTCAACATGAAAGGAGAATTTTGATAACAATAACATTTTCAACGGATTTTAGAGCCTGTCTCCATTTCCATTGAAACAAAAGCGTGGAAAATGCAATGTTATAAAATTTGGAATAGTATGAATGTACTCTCTAACCTTACATCCAAGCGGAATTTGTACAATGATGTCGCTAACAATAGTACATAGCTCAAAGTGACGGGTTCGGTGTTTGCTACGCGCTTGCAACACTGCTATGAAGAATTATTTATGCGCCTCGCTCATTTTCAAACTCCCTTCCCCCCCGCATCTCCACAGGAGGCTTAAACGGCAGAATAATAGGATTGTTTTATGTTCAAAATAACAAAACTGCCTTTTTCTTTCATTCTTTCTTTCTTAGAGCTCCGTAGCCCCTGTAATGTTGTAGAAATTTAACAGCAGGATGGCTCGTGGATGCCAGGTGGTCACGGTTACTATTCGCCCATTATTAACTGCAGATACTTACGAAAAAATACATATAAAAAAATCGGGGAGAATGCGCGATTTTTTTATATTTGTGAATCTGACCTGAAGTTTTACGATATCTTTTTCTAAAGGTTTCAATTTAGGGGAGGGGAGGATGATTATTTTTTGTTGGTAATATGGCTTTCCAAATAAATGCCAACAGATAAAATAAATGCCAACCAAAGAAATAAAAATAAACGCAAAATAAATATTTCTGGATAAATAAAAAATGTATTATTGTCTTCTCATTCAATCTGAGTAACTCATTTTGATAATTAAATTTTAATATTCCTACTACTAAGTTTCATTATAGCATAATCAACGGGAATGGTCTTCAGAAATGTTGTTATATGTTGTCTTATAAATGTACTTGTGAATTGTCAACCATTCAACCTTTGATCAACTACTGTTTCGTAAGGCCGTATTAACAACGATCTTTAATAAATAATCGTGGGAGGGCGGTTATATGCAAGCAATAGAGTAATAGGACTTCTTTTTTCCGATCAACTGAAGCAAAATTGACATAATACTAAAAATTTAATAATCAAATTTCATGTATTTAAATTGTTGCATTTTTGAGTTATTGTATATTTATACTTGTGAATATACAGATCGACAGACGGTCAGTTATTTAACGACATAATATTATTATATCATTATGAAGTATTAATAATTGGTGTGGATTTTGAACTTTTAATGCATTAACCGCTTAATTCTTGGCGATTTTTTTGGTGAATAGTTTCTGTCTTGCTGCTAATAATACCTGAAAATAAAATTTGAGTTTTAGAGCTTTTTTTCTTTCCAACGGTTTGAAACGAACATTTGATAAATAATTTGAAATGTAGTCTTAAAAGGCATAGAAAATTACCTGTAATTCAGACATTGCCTTTTCCTGTTTATGAAAGTATATTCGACAAACAACTAATGATTTGACGGACTTACTTCCAGGTTCCAAATTTTATAGATGTTAACACTTTGGATATTAAATCTGTGTATTAAATTTCATCCATATGGCTTTATTTGATTTGCATTTATTGTGCCAATTTCTATTTGAAGGCATTGCTAAGTATAAGGAAATCGAAAATCTGTGCATACCCAAACATTTCAGACATAACCAAATAATTAGCTCCCCAACTTGCAATTTTTTTTCATACTCTGGATTTGCTCTAATAAGTCTAACCTCAATTTTATTTACTTTATCACATTTGCTTGGTTCTTTTTTTAACATTTCTTTCGTAATTCATCCAAATATTGAAGCAAGGTTTCTTTTTGCCAACATCTTCCAAAAATGTTGTAATCGAGGATATTTCTAATATTTATTCGCTGTAACATAACTGGAAATGCTTGCCTTGATACTTGTTGATATTTAATAATAGAAAACATATTTGACAATGTTTTCTTCTTTGATACCCTGGTTTTGCTCTTATAAACTTAACTGCATTTACTCTTTTTAAACTCTTTTTATTCATTAATTTTATTCTTCCTTTTTCATTACCTACCTTCTTTTCTATCTATCATAGTCTTGCAAAAATATTGTTAAAGAAAACTTTTTATAGGCGAGAAATCGATTTTTATTCATTTTACATTAAATGAAAAAATTCGTTTTGCTTGAAATTGGAATCGGAGAATTTTTTTAATGCCATAAACTAAAACCTTGTTTTATCAATTCAGTTTTTTTTGTCCTTAATTCTAATCGTTTAAATTTAATAGTTTTACTTTATGATTGTTAGAACATAAATACGAAGCCATATTTTTGACTAGTAGAGATAGAATGAAACTAATATTCTACTAATTTCCTTTTTTTATTGACATGACTATTAGAAAGTTAAAAAAATATGATAAAATAGGATGGTGAAAATAATGTAATAAAATAAAGCTCAAAAAAAATCTGGAAGGATAGCATATATGTATGTCAACCGTTTGTAGCCTTTTTTAAATTTAAATTTTGTAAAATCGCTTTCAATTCAGGTAGGAACTAGATAAGTACTGGAAAAAATTAATTGTAGTATTTGAAATTCTCACAGATTCAATATTAATAATATTGATTTGATAATTAAACAAAAATTGTTTTGGGTTTACCATATTGTAATAGCAACAACCGCTTTTGAGGGCAAATAAATTAAAATTTCTTCGTTTACAGGATGTTATTGAACTAATCTGGGAACTAATTAATGGGCTCGTCTGAAATTCAATTCTCATCTACATTTTACGACTTTCCAAATTTAAACCATCCAGTTCTTTGCAGTGTTCAGTTAAAATACACATACACATAAATTAACGGAAAGACTTCACTTTGATGAATTTCGTTCAAATATCTGTACAACTTTTTGAATTTAAAAAATCACATACTACATTTCATCCTTTTAATTTGTTTCGTTTTTGAGCTATCGAGTTCGAAGACAGAAAACATCAATTTGTTTAAAGAGTTGGCGACTTGATATTCATCAAAAAGTCAAGAAATTCATCATTTTTTTTGTGTGTGTGTGTGGTTATATCGCTTTTTCTTTCCGTACTGGATGAAAAAGTACTTGTCACAACTACTAAACTAAAACGGTATCAAGGGTTCTTTTTATATAAGGATATTCTTTTCAATGGCTTGGTAGTCATATTTTAAAAATTTATAGCAATACAAATATTTTGTACCTTTAAATATGGAAATCCTTTGCGCTCAGATGGATGAACATTTCTTAATAGGATTTAATCACACTAATGTTACGAAAATGACGAAAGATGAATTTTTTACATTTTACTAAACGATATATAGCATCAATATTGAAATCCGGAATCGAACAATATATCACGATTCGAAATGAATTAGAATATCAGTAGTCGAAAAGAATACTTAAAAGAAAAATTCACCCATCTATGAACTTCGTTGATAATGCTTTTCTGCTATATTATTGCATGTCATCCATCTGTGGAGTAAAATCTTTCGAAAGTGATAGGGGTTTCTGAGAGGAATAGTACTTTGATGACGCTTATTGTGATGAATAAGTGTTTTCATTTTGATTTCATTCAGTTTATTTCATTAAGTTTGCTTTTCACAAATTGCTTGTTATTCTTAAAATCAGAAATATTTAGGAACAAAATGATTTCTTGTTTCAAATGATGACTTTTGAAATTCGTTGTCTTTTTATTTGCTACTTTTAGTGTTGCGCCATTGCACATTGTAAAATAATGCTAGATGTTAGGTGGCTTAAATTTTGACCTGAGACTTATAACCGTGAATCGACTATCTTTGAATTAAATTAATAGTACTAATTAAAGAAGAAATTTCAATTTTATTGTATTAAGAATATTAAATTTAGATATACGAATAATTTCCTGTTATATAATCGATTTCGTTAATAATTTAAGTTGTTTTAAATTAGGTATTTTCATAATATTGCTTATTATGTAAAGCTTTTGAGGACATAACCATAAAGGAAATAAATCAGCCATAACTAAGCATATGGAGTTATTTGAAAAATCGTCTTTGCTCTAGCAAACGGTAGGAAATTAAGATGGAATTTATAAGAAAGTATATTTATTCACTTTGATATACGCCTCAGGAGGGCTACAAATAGACTTCAATTACCTTTTCAAAGTGAAAAAAGCACAAATTTACATAATTGTTTTTTTTTCATTAAATACATGAAATTTTGCAGTTCATTGCCATTATAATTGCATATTAAGAATATACAACGTAGGTAATGAATTGAGATGAAAAAATAATTACTTATTGCCATCCAATCATGTCCATTTCAGTATCAATGTTGATTCATTTTCTACTATTTCAATTTCATCCTGATCATCATCTTCTTCGTTTAGTTAAATTATTATTGATATAATAATCATCTCTTATAATTTCTAAATATGTTTAAAGCTAAGCGATAGTGTATGAATGTTCCTTTTACAATTCCTCCAAATAATTAAGCATTTAATCAGAGCTAGTTTATTATATAAATAAAGTAGGCAAATATACACGGTGTGGTGACATTTTGAGATCCTGGGAACTGTAGATATTTGTTCAATATTTTTGTTAATTAATATTCGGATACTTTTATTATTTCAATTTATCGCATTTTTTTAACACAAAAAGTACTAAAGAAAGTTACTGTATGGTTTTGACAGCTATTAAATGGAGAAAAAGGGCACTGAAATATGCATTGCATTAAAAGGCCGAACACGTTTAGAGGATTTAGTTCCTTATTGTGAGTAACTGCATGTTACAGAAAATCTCGTTAAAAACATCCAATTTTAAAGATACATAAAAGAATGCTTAGAAAGCAATAATACTGCAATAATACTGGAGCTGAAATTCCATCTATATATTTTTAGCTGGGAAACATATCTGCAATATATATTTTATTTTGAAATCAAGTTTTAGAGAATTAATTCTTCAAGTATGCTTATTTTCTCTTTTAAAAGAAAGGCAAACTATTTTCTTCTATCTAAAAATACACATTTTTTGATGTTTTTAGTCACAGTTTCAGTTTTTTCAAACTATACCGCATTCGAGAATTTCAAATTTACAGTATGAATCTTTTAGCGACTGGAACTTTATTAATTGATTTAATTTTTTGGGAAATATTTTTAAGCTCCAGAAGAAATTTTATGAAATGAAGCATCTTCAAATCTTAATTTTTAATGCACATAAATGCGATTATCAATGTTCAGAATTAATTATGCTCATATATATAATCTATTTTATAATTAAACATGCACATACAATCAACACAATTGCTTATTCAACAAAAATAATTATCGCACACTGTTTAATAAAGATGTTATCTTCCTTCTCCATTACATCCCCATAAAAGTGTGAGACATTGATAAAACTGAATACCTAACATGGTATTATAAAAAAAATATTGATCATTGATGTGATCTTAAAATTTTTACTGAACCTATCATACGATTCTTGGCGATTAGTTTATTATGCGATTAGTTTATTCCTGCTAATAATACCCTAAAATAGAATTTGAATTCTAAACATTTTTTAATGGATTGAGTCAGAAACTGGCAAAGAAGAACAACTGCAATCTCAAAATCGCATAAAAAATTTACTTTAATTAAATCATAGCGTTTTTTTAGCTGTCGTCTTTTCATATTTATAAAAGAAAAGTTTGACAAATGGTCGATCCCTTGACGGATTTAGTTTCAAATTTCTATAGGCATTTAATTTTTAGAACTAAATTCAGGCATTAAAATTCATGAATCTAAATCTCTTTGATATGTAGTTATGAAGTTAACTTATATTCACATAGCAATAAATTCAATATTTTTCTAAATGGAATTCTCTTTAAATGTTTATAAAAATGTCAAGTCGTGTAAAGATCATATACCATCCGTCTAGCTCGAGTTTTTGAGTTAGGAGAGAGACCTGTAAGTGTTACCGGTATTACGGGGAACAGGTACAATACAGCTTATAAGCAAGCAGATGGAGCAACAAACGTTTAAATGCTAACAGGTTTTTGAGTTCTGGAAAAGTGAAACGAAATTTCACGTTCAACTATTAATTAACAATTCAGTACTTTTTCTACATTTCGTATATGAGTAAGTAAAATTTTAAGACTGTATTAAAATGCCTGGAAAATAATATCCAGAGTTTTGCTCATTATATGAGAATTCTAATTATCAACTGTAAACAGTAAATGTTGTTTCCTTGAAATTAATGCATGTATTTTGTGATGTTTTTCTTATGGTCTGGTTGCCGCAATCTAAGAGATTTACTACATATTTCTGTATATCAATAGGACTATTTTTAACTTCACAGTGGCTTTATATTAACCACTGAGTGACTCACATCTTAAGATTATAAACAAGTTCAAAATGTTAACACCTTATTTTATTAAGGTAGTTAAAGATAAAAATTTAGATTTGAAACACAGAAATACAATTATCCATGTTTACGACCAACTAAGCTCAAATATAATATAAATAATAAAAAATAATTTATATTGTCAAAATTACTTATGGATAAGTTGAATTTATAATTATCCGCCTTAAGCGGTAGTAGGAACAATTCGATTATATTGAAGTAAAACGATTGAAAAAGCTGTTGATGAATAATTTATTATATGAAATTGTTTCAAAAACACAAACAATAAAATGATGTGGTATTTATATTCTAAAGAGGCCACAAAGAAATTATTAGGTTGTTCGGAAAGTAATTTCGTTTTTTCCTGACAAAGGATTTAATTGCATTTTTCGCACCCAATTTCATACTTAAACCTCAAAATCATTTTATGTTTTAAGAGCTGATACAGCAAGGCTTGAGTGTGAAAAAGTGCAGCTGATTCTTCGCAGTAGTTTTTGGATGGTGCCCTTTTAAATATGGAGAGCAATAAACAGCATTTTCGTTATTTTTTTTCTTTTTTGCTATAAAAGGTAAAAATGCTGTTCAAGCCAGAAATAAATTAGCCAATATGTGTGGAGAAGATGTGTCAACAGTACATCAGTACCAGAACTGATTTGCAAAATTTTTCCTTCAAATGAGGAGGCCAAAAACCACCTCGATCAGTTTTTTTTTACAGCAAAGACCAAAACTTTTATGAGCGTGTAATCATGTTACTACCAAAAATATGGCAAAAGGTATTAGACCAGAATGGCAATTTTATAATTTAATAAATAATTTATTCATTAAACGAAAATTTCTTTTCATTTTGACAAAAAAATACGAAATGACTTTCCGAACAACCCAATATATTTGAGAGCTTATTATATACAAACATGTGGATCGAAATTATACATAAATAATGAAATTTGTATAAACTATATCTTTCGGATTTTTCAGCAAATTGCACCTCCTTTGGCTGGGTAAGAAGAATCAAAGTCAGTGATGCAGCTCATGTTATTATTTTTCTCATTTTGAAATTTTCTTGTCTCCTGAATTTGATTAGGATAGTTTAAAAAGTTTAATTGGGTTTTGGGTACTTAGGATTCCATCATATAAACTATAACAGATCCCCATATCATTGGTTTGAGTTGTCTATACCTTTAACTTAAAAATATTCATTATTTCTCTTTTTTTTTAATATTAAATGAACTGATGTAGTTTCAGATAATTAACTAAACCTGAGTTCAGATAATAAATTTGTAATAGATTTAAAAATTTGAATATACAAAAAATTTCGCAGCCTAAAAAGAAATGGAGTTATCTTTCATAAGTCACAGGCTGGCATGTGTTTAATCTATTTCTCAAATCAATGTAATAATAATAATAATTGACCATACTATTAATGCGTTAGGTGATTGATTATAAAATAATACTTTCTGTTTGAAGGTATTTGCAGCTAAAATTATTTCATAGAATGAAACCAAATTTCATATGCAGACAGTAAGAAACCTTGGAAAATAAATTTTGCTAAAGATTGTACCAGAAGTAGTTATCTTGTACACAAGTAAGGCCAGTTCATTGAAAATTTTGCACTTGATCTGATGTAGATTAATAAAATGTATTTTCTACGAATTTCACATTGCGTGTGCAATTTTTATCATTCGAACATTGATTAAAATTTACGTAATCAATTTTACATGGGCTCATTGAGATTCATTTCTATTCATGCAATCTTACAATATCTTATAGGCAATTTCTGCTATTTTTTTAGGAATTAATTATCCATATTTTGCGTAGTCTCCAAATTAAATTTCATTTCTTTCCGTTCATTTGTCAATGTCTCAAAACAGGAAAGTTTTGCCATGGTCATTTGTATTATATATTATTTACAGATGAAATTAAATGCATATTTATTACGAATTTATTATTATTTATAGAAGACTATATTTGATAACAAATAAGATAATGTTTCAAAAAAATTTGTTGTACATTTATCTAACCATTAAGAGATTCTAAACGATCACACTCTCAAATTATTTTGATTTTTCATACAATGTATTCATTGATAAATATAATTTTGTATTAAATGTAATATTTTATGATATATCTGATGCAAAATTTAATAAAATATTCAAAAGAGATTATCTCTATAACAAATTATTTATTACCCGACTAGATTTAGAGGTTTTTGGTGGGAGGAAAAAAAATCTTATTTAAAAAAAATGCCCATTTCTTTTCTCAACTAATTGAAACTATATTATATTATATATATATTGCTACTTAATTTGTAACACTATGCATAAAATTTCACGATAGATATCCCAAACTAATATATTTTTTTAAAACATTCTTCATTAATATAATAACAAATTTAACATAATAAATTAGTTCAATATACCTTTTTTATAAATTTTGTTTTTTTAATGCCTAACAATTAAACCTAGTTTAGAGCTCCAAACTCGATATAAAGATTTAATTCAAGCATTTAAACCACTTTCTAGAATTGCTAGACGTTAAGGAATAATTAGAATTTCGAAATATATAAAAGGGTTTTGTTCTGATTCGTTGATATAGGAGTAAAAAAGGTTTTGAACATGCATTTTCTTTTGGTTTAATTACAATAAAGTACTACCTTGAAGTCACACAAGTGGAGTTGAAATCACATGGAACATACCTCATGACATTGAACAAAGATCAGACAATGATGAAGACACATGCTTCTCTCTAAAGTTCTGCCCATAACCAACAAAGAAATATTTAACTTCGACGTCAGATTTAGTGTGTACCCGTCTAAAATATAGGATGGATATTTGGTGGAGTAAGGTTTCGAACCTGAAACCCTTTGATCACAATTGAAGCTAACAGTAAGACGAGATCTTACTACTAAGCCAGAACGGCCTCCTTTAACAATGAAAAGCAAAATTCAAAAAGAATATTTGCATCCATTTTGGAAGTAGCAGAACAGAAATTCTGATAGATATAAAAACTGTTCAATGTTATTCAACAATATGCTCAATAGTCATAAAGTTCATTACTAACTATAACAGCAGACACAATGCGAGCTATAAATCAGTTAAACTGATAAAATTATAAATTTTATGTCACATAAATACAACTAGTATTCCTAATAGGTGATTCGAAACTCTACATAAGGCTATAATCCTGACTTTTAATGATCGTTTCGTATTTTTCGAGACCTTGTCCTCGTGCAGAAGTACGCGTTTAAATGGTGACCAACAAAATGGTACTAAACACTCAATCATTGAGTAGTGCCATGCTAAACGTCAGAAGATCAAGCATCGTAATTCATTTGACATGAGAAGTTGGCACATTTGTGTGTCTCTGTCTGTTTCTCCACTCTGGAGACGTCAACTTCTGCTTATTGGATAGAGGAATATATCATATGTGACCTATTCTGCTGAAGACGGCAGAATAACTCGCCAAATCTAGTCGAGGCTTCTCAGCAGTTCCATAGCAGCAAATTTACGTTCTTTCAGTCGTTGACGTAAGAATTTGCTTTTTATTTGTTGTTTCTGATGCACTGCCGGAGCTCCAAGCTAATGGTCTTGACAGTCAAATCACTGTCGCTATTTATAAGCTTTTGTTTCACGCTTATTGAGCTAAGAGAAAATGTAATTTTTTGGTCCCCACTGTAGATATGTATCATTTACGTCGTTCGTCTTCGGGATGGCGCTATATATTTCGACGTGATGTTCGCTCGCCCGCAGGTTATGATTTATTTATTAAGACGCTATTTTTGTTTACGAGATGGCAACACAGAGAAGACTTTCTCTTTTTTATTATTTGTTCGAGTCTCTTTATTTTCAGAGACGTGCGCAGTTTCCACTTTGCAAGGCACTTAGAAACAATCACTATTTCTAAAGATATGAAAGAAATCCAAATATTGTTCAATGGCTATTATTAATAATGATTAGTTTCATAATTTTGCGTCCATTTAATTTTTTTTACGTCCATAATTTTACATTCGTTTTCCAAAATTGAAAATGGACGATTTTGATTTTACAAATATCACAGCACTTTAAAAAAATTAGTACTATGATATCCAGTTTGTAAATATAAATAGTATAACTTTACATTAATAGAAATATTGTAATTTTTTCTGATGCAATGCTTCTGTCATTCCAAATCTAAGATATTATATTGAAAAGTTAATAATATATTTGATATGATCTACAGGAGTTTTAAATCTCTTATACAAAGGAAGGTCTCTGTTTTTATTTTTCATTATACTGTTATATTATAAATAGCATTACAATGATACCAACACTGTTAAACCTGAACAAGTACAGTTTTAAGAGTAGACGATAGATTCCTTTCATTCTAAATTACAATTAAATTTGCATATTAAATACTGTAATTTTGTGCAAATACAGCCATGAGATTTCTTTTCTTCTAAATTACGATTAATTTTACATATTACATATTTTGAGTAAGTATAATTGTCAAATCATAAGTTTATTATTCCTTGTATGCAAAATTATAAGGTTGAATCTACATAATTCATGTATTAGATATAAGCAAATTTTAAAAATGAAATCAAAATCTATATAAAACTGTAAATTTTTCCCATCCAAAGTTTTTCAGCCTAAATTTGGCTATCAGATATCTTAAAAGTGGACTAATAGAAATAGTAAATCAACTAAGTGAACTAGACTTATATTTCATTAGACGTATTTTTTTCATCTATCCCTATTTTGGAAAAATGAAAACCTCCAGGCACATATGCAGATGGTTTCCTTATTTAAGAATTGGATGGGAGTATCTAGATGTTATTAAGAATTCAAATTCTATACAAAAATTCAAAAAAATTCAACGACAGTTTCATGATATATTACTACAAGTAAATTAAATATAAATTAAAAAAATTTTTGTTGAAAAAATTGACTTTTAAAATCTTTTCACAATGTTCATTCGAAGCAAGATTTGTCTTTTAATCTATTAATTTATGTTGAAAAATAATAAATAAAATGATAATAATAAATAAAAAATAAAATTACAGAAGGGCAGACAGAGATTATAAATTCAATGGTTAAAGGACTATAAGTTCTTTCTCCTAATATTACCAAAAGAAAATTTGAACAGGTTAATAGATGCGGAATTTTAACGTTAATGATTGAACTTCATATCCGGTTGACTAAGTAAAAAATTCGCAAGAGGAATAGTTAAAAGGAACATGAATATTAATTAAGGCTCTAAAAAAATCTAGGTCAGCCTCCCCCCTCCCCATCACTTTTTTTTTTCGAAATGTAATTTTTGTCAAATCGTCATTTGAATACAAATCTCAAATTCCAATGCAAAGTTCCCTGTTCCTCATCCTTTCCATTAAAAAAATTTTATTTTTAAACCCTCACCTGATATAGGAAAAGGAAACAGCATTCTATGGAGTTCAATAGGTTAGTTAATTACCTACGCGGCATCTTCAAAACTCACACCTCCAAGCGTACCGAAAAGAAAAAGAAGGCATATTAACACCCCATTCGAAGGCTGTTAGTCAACAACTCCCTCCCCCCTTCCACTGAGCGATTCTACAAAATCATTCGCTCGCTCCACCCCCTTTTTACATTCCTCTGCGACATGAACAAAATAATTCGAACACATCACACGGGCAATCTGTTCGGAAAAGAAAAAAACGAGAGAATGCGTGGTCGAGCGAAAGGTAGATGGGGGGGGGATGCTGTAGCAGCATCTCGGAGCTTGCTTCGTGGTAGGCCCGGTTTCACCAACCCCTTGTTGCAGCTCCCGTGGCAGTGTTGGGGAGGAGGTGAATTTCGTGACAGGTTGATCTAGCCCCTTGTGGGTCGGCATGGTCCTAATTACAGGGCCCAGCAACCGAACTTCACAATTTATGAGTTGTAATTGCAGCATTGGCTATTTTTCACTTTGCGGCTTCATCCTCCCTCCCTCTCGTGTTGCCCTGGTAAGTTATTATTTTTTAAAAGCCTTTTTTTTATTATCTCTTATTCTTCCTCCTTCACTGTTCGCTTGTGTTATAATAACAGAAGATTTTTGCATGTAAAAAGAGCCGTGTTTTGCATTTTTTTTTTCTGTCTTTCATGCTTCGCGTACTGTTTTTGATGAAAAGGATTTTTTCGGTTATTTTGTCGGAATGGATTTTCTTGGAAATTATGGTGCGTTTTTGTTTGAAGGGTAATTTCATTTAATTCTGAATGAAATTTTCCAAAATAAAAGCCTTTTTTCTTCCTTCTTTTTTACTCCGTTTCTCTACCGGATAGAATGATGTGGGATGACTTTATCCGGCGGTTTTGTTCGATAATGTGCTAATTTATTTTTCTTGCGATTAATAATGGCATAGAGCTTTGATAAAAAAAATTATGTGACGCAAGTTTTTTAATGATTTAATTTGAAAGAAAAATATTCTATTTATAATAGACATTTTCTTGCATTTCCTTAAAATAAATTTTGGAATAACTTCTGCAATATCAGCTTTAAAAAATCTTAATTTAAATCTTAAAAAGTAGCTTTTAAATTCGATTTATTAAATTATATTTCTTTCTTTTATATATAAAAAAAATAGCTGACAGGCGATTTTGTACCGCCCTAACAATTTATGAACAATTTAGTTACACTATTCATAACACGACAACAACTGCTCCGATTTTAATCATATTTGACTTGTTGTAACCATAAATGGAAAAAAATTAATAAAACTACAAAAATAAGTATCACAATGGCTTATTAGAAAGACATTTTCTTTATTTAGTATTATATATATATATATAGAATGACTGGCAGTGTTTGGCGAATATCGCCAGACAGTAAAATCATTACGTTACCAAAACATCTCGAGTCATTGCACGGGTCTTTTAATATCCGGTTAAGTGCTTCCAATGTGCGTTTGTGCGCCATCGTCCATACATCCCGTATAATAATGTTAGATGCTCTCAAATGTTGGCAATTCGGACTGTTTCGAAATGTTACAAGTCACTTGTTCAGAATTTTGCATGTTTAACGGCAACTTTAAATGAGCCCTAAAGCTTCTTTCCAACAATGTGGCCGCTATGCCAGAAGAAGCAACTGCAACCGTAATATCCGATCTCGCACGAATACTGGCCAAAAGGAATATCTTCCCAGTTCCACTAGGGGTATTCAGGAAAAATAAGCCACCATTTCCATCATCAATTGCCTTAATTTATGTATCATACATTTTCTCAGCAGTTGTACATTCATTTGAACTGATTCGTTTAATTCATGTTGATTATATTGACGTTCACGTTCCAATTCTTAATTAAACGCCTCATTCATTCCACTATCTGGTGCTGGCATTCTTAATTTCACTAATAAGCTGCCACAATGAGTAACACATCTCTTAAATCAACAGCAAAGACTGGTTATGAATTGCCTCATTTATCTCAATATCGAGATTTCTTGAACTTATTCGAATTCGATGTAAAATGTCTTCTGACATGTTATCCTTGCAACTGCTCCACAGGAACAATTGCAATCTTCAATTGTTCACTTGGATTGGATGGGAAATATGTCGAAAGAATGATAGCAAATAAGGTGTGTTTCTGATTTGGAGATACAGAAATAGTTGCATCAGCCATTGTCGTATCCAAATGAATATCGTTTTCAAGCAAATTGAAACTTTTATAAAGCTTAAATTAACCTCTCAATACTGAATGATTGGACTTCCGCTACAGAAACACTGTCGGGAACTATGGTTGAGCCCTAAGGGCCTTCACCGGCCATGGTACAACCCTCCCCGTAGAGAGAACGACTCGTCATCGATGGGAGGGCCAGAACCCCCACCTATTATTATGCCCACCGGGTTGGCAGGATCCAACCACCATACCGGAAGCATCTCATCCTCATTTCGAGGTGCCCCCCTGAGGGATGGCCTCTCTGAGTAAATCAAAATTTGGGTAAATGGATAGTGTCGGCAAATCGCAAAGAAACTCATTAATGTTGTCGCTGAAGGAGCTTCAGCTCATTGAGCAACATTCGACGTAGTGAAATAAACTCATTGCTCATTCTCCAGATACACCGACAAATATACAACAGTGGGATGACGTTCGTGAATAAGGAATGAGAATGTACTCCAAATCGCCTCATTGCAGTTCACATCTCGACCTGCTGGTAGCTCGATAGCTGGTAAATCCATAGTTGATATCAGTGATATGGATGCCAAAAACCACTATATCGCTGCCTTTTGTGACATGAATCTCCAATATTGATTCATACACTATTAGAGTGCCTCTAAAACCAAGAAAACATGGCATGAAAAGGAAATCAACTTTTTAAAAAGTTGAAAATCGGGGACTGATAAAATTGAGCTTTTATGATATTTGATTGATTATTTTGCTATTCGCGGCTGAGAAGAATCCAAAAAACAAATATCATTAAAATCGGTACAGCCGTTCTAGAGTTATAAATGGTGTAACTAAGACGACTTACAACTTTGTTTTACATGTACTGATATTATAAATCTGTAATGTTGTTTCCCATCACGGTTAGTTAAATCGCTGGAAAGTCCTTTTTACAATAACCTTTGTTGGTTTAACCACTAAAAAATACCCTTAAGATCAATATTCCTCCATTTGTCTAATAGTATTTATTTGGAAAATTAGTTAACTTTATATGACAATAGAACAATGTTAACTTATCATATATTAATTATTTTTAGTGATTTGCGATGTGTTTGGGTGTGTATTAATTGCTTATTTCTCTAAAAGAGTACTTTAACTGTTGATAAGCTTCCAAAATTATAAAAAGAAACTATTATGCCATTAACTTTCAAAATTTTTAACGAGTGGTAGTATTTTCTGTGGAGTGGAGCACCTCTGTAATGCCGTTCGGATAGAAGAGCAGGTGGTTTTTATAAAGATGTGGTAAAACAAATTTATCTCTCATTCCCCATATTTGAAGGATGTATTGGACTATATATAACATAATGTATATAATATAATGAAGGAGTCTGAAGTAATACCTGCAAGTAATTTGTCAAATTTATAATTTTTGAAAAAGATTTTCTAACAAATTAACTTGCAGACAATTTATTTCTTTCCATTTAACTAATTTAACCATTATTATCAAATGATTTATTCAGTTTCATTTTATGTTTTATCAACTGCAATGGTAAAAAATTCAATCATCTCCATAATTGAAATGGT